>JAIGNY010001363.1:1840000-1842500 GCA_020152595.1 Chiridota heheva
CATATGCAGAACACGCCCTCCCTCACGGCGCCTACGTCTCAACTACGGCACCGATTGCTAAAAGTTCTATTGACACAACTACTCGATTCGCTTCTCCGGGTACCCACAGTAATCGTCATTCAATGGTTCCCCATCACAGGCTTGTGGGTCACAGATCGTCAACCCCACGAACTTATTCTAGCCGAATCAAAATTCACGATCCAGAATGGACGGTCAATTCCCGTCGAGCAATTACGTCATCAAAAGCGCAAGAAATAACCCAAAAATATAGAAAGATCCTTCAAAGAGTTCATTGTATCTCCGGCAGAGAAAAACAACCGATTCCTTACCCAGCTCCAGTGCCAAAATTTACACCCATTCTGCAACAACAGATCGACAGAGGAAACTTGTTGAGCTTCAAGACACGCTTCGTGTATGAATGTGCGCAGTTTTATATGACAATCAACCCAACACCATCGCATTCGGAATACCGGAATATCAGCATGACGATTGTGGCAAAGTTCCCCTCCTTGGCTGATCCATACAATGATAGGGAACCATGGGTAAGTTTCGTGAAATAACCTAATGAAATAACTGATCATTCCCTTGCATTTTCTCCCGCAGAAGCCACTTTTACTCCCCCAAAAAAAAAAAAAAAAAAAAACATTTTTATTGAAAAACTTGTAAAAAGAAACCTGTAAAGGACAGATAAATTATCTCTCAAAATGGCATTTCCATCTTTTAACCAGAAACTATTGATTCCTTTTGTTTCATATTTGAAGATTAATGTTGAGGCAGATTGTTTATATGCGTATTCAATGCACGGGTCAAAGGATTTTGGCCTGAGTGGAATGAATCGACTTCAGGAGGGTCATTCGCCAGTGCGAATTCCTTTGAACCGTGCATTAAATACGCATATAAACACGATGCCAAAACATTATTTGTTTTATAAATTTCCGTGTAAGATTATTTAAAATGCATCTTTTTAAAAGAATGAAAAACGAGAAAAGTTTACATAATTTGTTTTGCTTTGGTACGAAATTCACCTGTTATAAAAATGGACTAAGCTAAATACTAAAGGTTGTGCATTACGGAAATTTAATGCACGGGTCATGACAATGCAAGTACTCCATAGAAATTTTATAAAACTGTATAAAGAAATAGAAAAAACGTAATGAACTTATTGAAGTGTTGTATGATTTTAGAAAACAATTTTTACAATTTGTGTTGCCTTGCAGCCTTGAGAGAGTTGAACACACAATTACAATGACGGGGTCGTCGCCTACGTATTCGGTTATAATAGTACAAATGCTATCACGAAACGCTTAATACGACCCGGACGAGAACACAAGGTACGACGTACGGACAGACATAACATCGACAACCAAGTCAATGTCCACGGCCTTTGATAAGCAGTTGTGGTGCACTGGCGTGTCTACCCACCCCAGGATTGAACCCGGGGCCTCGTGGTCTGTAGACAGGTATGATAACCGCTACACCACAGTAGGTAGATCGTGTTGCCTTTATTGTCCTGTATCTTATAAGACGAAGATGAATGACCACAGCACTTACCAGCTTATGCTTGAAATAGAAATGAAGCTGTTTTTGATGGCAATTTAAACCTCTTGTGTTATGGTGTCTATTGTTGGATTAAATAGGACAACTGTAAACAAGTATTTAAGCATTAATCATGAATAAATTGAAAATATTTTTTTTTTTTACAGTGTTTCGGACCAAAAAATTTAGAAAAGCAACAGAAGAATGCCAAAAGATTAGATCAAGATCAGTGACTTTGAAATTGAGTCTGGTGTTTTCAAAATTTCAAAGACTACTTTTGATAAACTCTTCACTATAATATCTTCGTATAATTGTCTCGAACTGCGCCACAGTTACTGAACCATAGTGTCATTGCGCAATTTTCGTCACCCTTTGGAATGTTGGTGAATTCTGGTAAAAGGTTGCTTGTACCCCCGCCCCTCCCTCCCTTCCCCTCTTGAAGAAAAGTTGAGAGCTGCGATCAAAACTGCGCATCATTTTTTGATATACAATGTACAAATGCATAAATACCTACAACGTAGTATTTTTCATGTTGGTATGATTTTCATACATTAAAATGCATAACATGAATAACAATACAAGCATAGCATTTTTTGTTCCGATGCTATAGGATCAGGAACCTATGCGGTCATAATGGCTTGGGTGTATGGGTGTGTGTGTGTGTGAAGGCCAGCTCGTAAACGCGATATCTCAAGAACATTAAACTGGATTCATATCATATGTGGTTACACAGATAGCCCATTACCCATAGATGTGCCCTATTGTTTTGATAGTGACGTCATGCATATTAATGAGCAGGCGGGGCTTAGGTTAAAATCTTAAAATGTTTAAATTTTGATAATCGCATGTCTTTTTTCTTTTATATTTGGTGTAATTATAATGTTAGCTGGTGTGTACATTTTCATGATGTAAAAATGTTTAATTTCCTTAATATGCGTAGTGGGCGGGGCATAATATGATATAT
>JAIGNY010001363.1:1847500-1955000 GCA_020152595.1 Chiridota heheva
AACCAATCAGAAGGCTCCCCTGATGTCATCGAAAAAGTGGGCACTGGTGAAATTAAAACCGAGGAATTAAACAATGAGGAAGATGGCATTACACCAATCGAATGGTCTAATTAGAAGACGTAACACGGTCAGATGTTAATCCGAACGGTTTTGTTTAGTTTATGTACATTGACAATTCTGGTGGGTCTCAAACCAGTGCTCCACAACTGTTTAATAAAACGGCCTTGGGCGTCTTGATGTAAACACTGAAATGGAGGTCTGTCGGCCCTCACGTCAAAATTCACACTTAAATCTAAGCTATTATTCATCACTAATGTGACATGCATTTTACTTTGTTGTATATGGTTAAAGCATGTAGAAGTATAGAATGAGTGAGATGTAATTTTAGAGTTCATATGATTAGTGCTAGGTAAGATATTTTTCAAGTACTTCTTAGAGGATTAGTTCAGGGGTCAAGCAAGTCCATCTTACATGAAAGAGGACGTCAAATGAAATAAAATATTGGAAAAAGCATTCAAAAATCTTATTCCGTTAAGGAGATATTTAAGTTTGAAGTTTGGTATTATTTGTGTTGAAACAACTGAAATGAGACTAATTGTGATGTCACACAGTCACAGCCGCAGATTACTTCAAGTCTTTATGTATTATATCATATTTTGTCCTTAGATTTTGTGGCTTAAAAACCATTGAATATGTCAGAAAAGTAGTAAAACAGTAAGGATAATTATAATTTACTATCTGGAGAAAGTTCAAGGAAAAATACTTGCAATAGGAAAAAATTTAAACTATTTTCTTTAAAATATATTAGCAATTGTTAAGAATGTGAGGATCAAGATGCCAATCCTCCATAGTAGACTTACAACACCAGTCATTTCTGCAAAGATAAGACAGAGCTTTAAGCCTGAAAATCTCCTGAACGGAATACCTACTGCACCATTTTGTTTCTATTAAAGTCCCCTTTCACTTAAAAGTAAAAACTTGTTTGAGACCTGAACTAATTCTTCAATAGTTTTTACTTTTCATACCAAGGAGGAGTCGGGAGTCTGAGAAGGCAGCTTTACCATGGACCACTCATATTCCTGGAGGTACATGGACGTCTAGAGTCAGCATTAGCTAAATTGTTTTGATATCCATTATTAGGGCTATTTTATTTTTAGAATTAAGAATTATTTTATCTTTTCCTTACCGTGATAATTTACAACTATATGATCAAAAATGCATCTGCAAGGAGACGTTAAGACTGGCGTTTTCTTCATTTAATGCTAGAAATGATACTTAGAAGTCATCTGAAGAAATTTTACATCGTACAAAGCAATTTAGCATATATTTTCTAATTTAAAAAAATTAATTCTGTCACTATAATCTTACATGGGAGCGGCCATTTTGTTGATACACTCAGTCCCTCCCTCATCATGATAATTGACCTCTAAAAAACGAAGTCATACACCCAGTACAGATTAGATCCATTTCAAATTTCTACCTTTAAAGATCAATACGTTGGGGCAATACATTTTTTATTAATGATGCATGCCCTTAGAACTTCGTGTCAAAGCATTTTGGGATAACATTTCAAATTCAGAGAATTTTAAAGAAATACCGTGTGCTAGTCAGAGTTCACTTATTATTTTTATTTTTTTTAGCCTCCTCCTGGCTGCAACCTTGGTGCTAGTACAGGCAAAATTATGTCATCATTGGTATGATTTCAATACAAAATTAGACAAAATGGCTGCATCCATGTTACAACTTCAAACTTGGACAGTCCGGGAGCAGCCCGAAAAACTGGGTAATACACCAAAAATTGGGTACTTTTAGGTATTACGCCATCGCATGAGCCTACACATTTGACTAGCTCACACTAAAGGTATTGGGTTTCTCATTTTCTGCTCCGAATTGTCCAAACCTTCACTGAATATCCTGAAAATTTGGAGGCGGATAGTGAATAGATATTCATCGCCTTCTTGAGAAAATCAACAAAACAGGTTATGAGTTCGGGTTGCTCCCGGACTGTTGGATAACTTGAGAATGGAATAAGATTTTATGACGGGGTTTTTTGTAGTTGGATTTGACTGTTTCCTTGGAGCCATGGTATGGGGTTTGGTTGTTAGATTTGACTGTTTCCTTGAAGCCATGATATGGGGTTTTTGGTAGTTGGATTTGACTGTTTCCTTGGAGCCATGATATGGGGTTTTTGGTAGTTGGATTTGACTGTTTCCTTGGAGCCATGATATGGGGTTTTGGTAGTTGGATTTGACTGTTTCCTTGGAGCCATGATTTGGGGTTTTTGGTAGTTGGATTTGACTGTTTCCTTGAAGCCATGATTTGGGTTTTTGGTGGTTGGATTTGACTGTTTCCTTGGAGCCACGATATGAGGTTTTTGGTACTTAGATTTGACTGTTTCCTTGGAGCCATGGCATGGGGTTTTTGGTAGTTGGATTTGACTTTCCTTGGAGCCATGATATGGGGCTTTTGGTAGTTAGTTTTGACTGTTCCTTGGAGCCATGATATGGGATTTTTGGTAGTTGGATTTGACTGTTTCGTTGGAGTAATGGCATGGGGTTTTTGGTAGTTGGATTTGACTTTCCTTGGAGCCATGATAGGGGGTTTTTGGTAGTTAGATTTGACTGTTTCCTTAGAGCCATGGGGCATCAAAAAGACAGAATCTTCAAGAGCTTCCAGAGTCTTATCTAAAAATTTTTATAGAGTTGTTATGATGATGACATGATAGGCGTATACAGGTCCAACATTTTCAAGATCGAAAGAGTGTTTTGATAGGAATAAGATTGTCTTTCTCTTGCAATATTTTGCCGCGTTTTCGTTAACTTTTGGCAAGAAAATTGGCGGCAAACTTCCAGCATATATTTATGAAGGTATTATTTTAATTTACTTTTCAGGCTAAAAATTGTTTTTGAGACCTTTTCAGAGCTTTTTGACTCAAATATCCAATAACATTTTGCCCGGATTTTCTTAATTTGTATAGAAAATTTATTCTGTACGTGCTAAGCAATGGCAACCTAAATACTTATCTGAGTTAATTTGAAAGTTAGATAATTTCTGGTGTTTAATTTTAAACCATTTTGGGCATAAAGAACCTGAACCCCAACTATTTGCCCAAATTGTCTGAACTCTTAGGGGAAATATATTTTCTGCCTGTTCAAGAAAAGATCTGAGCTTGATTTTAAAGTAAGAATCTAAAATGATCTTCTTTTCACCAGTTTGATTTTGCACTTCTGTGTGTGTTTCAAGCTGATTTTAAGCCATTTTGGGACATCAAAAACAAGAAAGATGCACAGCTGTCGAGGACTTCACCCGACCGACTTCAATCATTTAACCCCTGGACCCCTATTAGGGCTTCATCCCTGGACCCGTTAAGCCCCGCCTTTTGGTATATTTTTAGTGCCGCCCATTTTTCTTTTGACCGAAACGCTCACAGACGAAAATCTCTGGCTACGCCATCGTAAGGCTGATTCAGCGTCCGCGACGATAGACAAGTCGTTATGGCATCGGGCAATTGACACTTTCTGTCGGGACAATCATAGATTTTTGTCGAGCAAAAATGTCAGCACTCCCCAGTCGTCGGATCTTAGCGACGCCCCTGTCATGTTTTACTCAGGCTGACAGGGCAAGGGCAGGGACGTATTTTTATTGGGATCAATTATCATTTTGGCCTCCAAATTATCATAAAGGTCTATTACGAATTTCTTTTGAAGAGTTCGATTCCATGGCATCTTTTTTCGGAAATCTTCAATTTTTGAGAGCTTTCCTTCATTTTCGGGAAATTTTCTTCAATTTTTGAAAAGTTACTATCAATTTTCGTGAAATTTACCACAATATTGTGTAAATTCCTTCATTTTCGCGGAATTTGCTTCAATTTTCGTGCATTTTCATCTCCATTTTGGGAATATTTCTTTGATTTTTGAGTGGACGTCATCAATTTCGGAGAGATTTTTTCTTAATTTGATAAAATAAAAATGATAAAATTCGGTCCTCCCAATTTCAAATACTTTCCTACGCCGCTGGGCAAGCAGGCAGGGGCATTTTGGCGTCCCCCCCCTTAAAAAAAGACATGCATTGCCGAAAAGAGTAAAAAAAGAAAAGAAAGAAACTAAGACAAATGCCGAAAAGAGTAAAAAAAAAAGAAAAGAAAGAAAGACAAATGCCGAAAAGAGTAAGACGTTGGGTACATATGCACCGTAGTAGTTTAGGAAATTGCTTAAAATCAGTGTTTCAAATCTAGGGGCGAAACCCCCGGAAGCGCTGCGTTTAACGTCATTTTAATTGCAGAATCATTGTGCTAAATGCAGGGTCTAAGTATTGCGTTTCTCGTAATTTTGGTAGCAGAAAATTGCTTAAAATTGTATCAGGTGTAGGAACGAACCCCCTGGGAGGCTAGAAGCCCTGAATTTATCGCGATTTTGAGAGCAGGAAATTGCTTGATATTGTGTCAACTCCGTGCCAGCTCTGGTAGGCCCAGGGGGCGAGGCCTATACCATGTATAAGTTTCTCGTGATTTTGAAAGCAGAAAAATGCTTTAAAATGTGTCAAATCTATGGAGCGAAGCTGCAGATATAGGGAAGCTGTCCCGCTGGGGCAAAGCCAGTGGCGTAGCTGGAGGTGGGGCAGGAGAAAATGTGTAATTGTAAATAGTGTAAAAATTAGCCCGGCCGGAAATTTATAAAAAGTCGGGAAATTTGAACAACAGAAACTTCAGTATGTCAGTATGTTGGATTGTTTTGCCAATCCTGGTGAAAGCAATCTTGGAAAAAACTGTATCACAATAATTCTCAAAACCGAATTTTTAAGTTAGACCTATTTAGCAGTTGCGACTTTGCAAATTTCCGACTTAATTCTCAAAATTTCCGAATTTCTTTCCTCAAAATATCTTACTTTTCTCTGAAAATTGAAGCAATTTTCTCTCGAAAATGAAGAGCATTTACCGAAATTAAAGAATATTTCACAAAAATTGAAGCAAATTTTACGAAAGGGAAACAAATTTTCCAAAATGAAGAAAATTTACCGAAAATGAAGGAAATTGACCGAAAATGTAAGAGAACTTTTCGAAAATCGAAAATATCCTGCAAATTTCACGAAAATCAAGGAAATTTCTTCTTTGAAGAAAGACTTCTGAATAAAAACATGCCATGGCTTCTGACTCTTCAAAATCAATTCTTTAGACCTTCATTATTGGGGCGGGAGCAAAAATGGTTCTTGGCCACCAAATAAATTTATCGGGGCCTTTCCCCCCTCCCCCGTTCTTACGCCACTGTATATGTCCCCAGCGTTTTAATCTTATGAGCATGGAGCTGTGGGGGAGGGGGAGGCAGGGCGGCAAAATGCCCTTGTCCCTATTGTGCCCTTGTCATTGAAACATGACCCACCTCGCCACTGCTCTGGTTCAATATTGATATTTCAATATTAGATACCCCAGGGCTTTCAGATGATTCCCCAGCCTTCATACTCCATAAGGGTGAAAGAAGTTTAAACAAAAATGCCAGATCGATGCAAATAGATTTTGGATTTAGCCGACGCAAACAGACTTACAACCCGTCGATAATATGTCAATAGCATTCAATATTTATCTATAGCTGTTTTTCTCGAAAGATAAGAAAGTCCGACGTGAGGCAGTGGCGTAGCCACCGCAGGGGTTTCCGGACCCCCACTTTTCTAAAAATAACTTTATCAAGGTCGAGGGGCCGCCAGTCCACCCACTTGAGGGGTGACAGATACGCCCCTGCTCATCACAAACAAAGTTTTATTAATTAACTATCTTGACACATGCGCAGTTTGGGGTGTTCCAAAGTTAGAGCTGAATACATTTTTGATAGATATTTCTATAGCTGAAATAAAACATTTGGTTACTTATTTGCATGATTAAAAAGATAAAGTCTCGCGCAAATACATGTTACAAATGAAAGGAGATAAAGCTATGTCTGTTTAATATTATAACTTGTTTATCTTATGTAAGAAAATTCATTCGAAATTAAAACAAATATTAAAATAAGGATAGAATAATATAAACGACAGATCTGCTTCTTATCACTTTTGGTCAAGGGGAACAGTGGGAGCGACCGCTCCCCCCCCCCTCCACCCCTCCCACTGCCCTTCCTGAATATACATTTTTTGTGGCGGCTTAGTAAACAACTGTATTAGTATGGGCTTCTGAGCTTCTCTTATTGCCATTTATCTAAACAATTTGGTTACATTTTCTAAAAATCAGTCAATTTTCCGAAAATATTCGTTCAATTTTCCGAGAAAAAAATCCCCTAAATTTAAACCCTTTAGAAAAGCAGTTGCCGCCGTGGTCCCACGCCACTGAAGTAGAGTGATTATATGCATAATATATTAATATAAATATTATTTAATGCATTTGGCAAAGGACTGAAGGATTGTGACCCAGAGTGGAATGGCCCGATTATCAGTGGCGGATCCATGATAGGGGTCACGGTGGCCAGAAGGGTGCCCCATCGAGCTAAAAAGCACCGAACGGTGGTCGGTTTGGGAGAGTTTTCCCAGGGGCATAAAACGGTAGCCTCTCAGCCTCAGGGGGCCAAAACCTAGTTATTCGTCATATACCCCCGTCCCAGGCCTTTTACTTCCTCACTGATCTGTTTTTTATTGTTGGTTGACGTTCACTGATTGCTGTCGTTTCTGGTTTACGGCCTGACGAAACGGTACATTCAAAAATGGCCCAGTGATAACATACAAGTACGTGGGTTGTGGTAATAACTAGCCAAAACCCAAAATATTTCGAGGTGACAGGTGGAAAAATAAAATTGCACACGCAGTTAAGTTTCCATCAAAAATTGCTGCTGATAAGAAAATACCTTTTTTTCAATTTCCGGGAAATTTCCTACATTTTCGGTAATTTTCTTCATTTTCGAGAATTTCTTTTCAATTTCAGGAAATATTGGTCAGTTTTCTGGAAAGTTTGGCCAGTTTTCTATACGTTTTGGCCAATTTTCCTTAAATATTAAATAATTTCAACCAGAGACGGCGGAATATGTTTGAATCTGGGGGAGGGGCACAAGATCTGAAGTGCACTTTCCAAGTTGTATTTTCAAAGCATAGCAGTATAAACAGGCGGTTTTATTGGGTCAATTACACCGCCCCCCCCCAAAAAAAACCCCCTACCTTTAACCGTAAAAAAATTAATAGGTCTGATAGTTACCAATTTTCTTTTTTAATAGAACAATTTTAAACCAAAATCTACAAAAATAGGAAAAAATATAGATCATAAAAATCGGAAGGCCATCATTTTCTTGATGAGAATAAATAAATAATAATAATACATAAATCTATATAGCGCTAATTTTGTAAAAAACATTCAAAAGCGCTTTACATATAAGGAAATTAGATACGGAAACAAAAATAAGAATACAGAAATGACAACATAGATAGAAATACAATAGATCAAGCTGCACATTAGATTAATGTATTTTTAAACAAAAACATGTTAAACTTAGTTTTAAAGGAGGTCAGGGCTGCAGGGATACATTATCAATACATTTGAGTTCAGTTGGGAGTAAATTCCACAACCAACTGACCAAGGACCTTTATAAGCAAAGGCCCTTTCGCCAAAAGTTTTATACTTAATACGGGGAACAAATAGGGACTTGAAACGAAAGTCATATCAGGATGGTTTTTCAACTACCATTTTACATTAATAATTTGGAGCAAATGTAACTCAGTTTATTGGTATAAATTCTGAAATTCGACCAGATTGCCCAAATTAATACTCAGTCTTAGGCGAGTCAATTGCAGGGGTCAACATTGTATGTTTATTTTTCAGAACCTCATTTAAATGCACTCCACGACTTAAATTTTGGGTATTTTGTGTTTACTTTCTTCAATCTGTCTATAAAAAAGACCAGTTGTAATAAAGGAATTTAAATACATTTTGATATTTTAAATAACACCTTTTTATCTCTGTAAAAGAGCACCTTTTAAACTTTACAAAGAAAGTGGAGGAGGGGACTTCAGTTTATGACAATGGCCCGGGTCGAAGTAGGTTTTGCCTTGCATGGCCCATTTCAAAGATGCCATTCGCTAATGAAAATTGGTGTGGCTCGCACACTCTAAAAATCACCTACAAATGTAAGCTGAGGCGACGGTTTTTGAAGTATGAAAAAGTCCAATATAGACTTCTGTTTGGCCCCCAACTTTGTCTATATGAAAAAATCAGAATGGAGTATGTACTCGTAGCGCATGAAATTTCACATTTTAAGTCTTTTTAGGGCGATATTTGTGTTACTTTCTTTAATGAAAAGATCAAATATTTAGTCTTTAAAGAAAAAGGTTTTTAATGTTTAAAAAGCTATGTCCCTTCTCTAAAAAGGCACTTGTCCTCATTGAAAGGGCACTTTTTCTTCTGAAAATGGTACTTATCCCTCGAAAAAGGGCACCGTTCTGCCCTAAAAAGGGCACTTTTTAAATTTGTAATGCGTGTGTGTGTGTGCCTATGATCCACATCGTTAAGGGTCTACATTGTAAATATTGTCTTGGGCCCCATTTCAAAGATGTCCTACCAATGAAATTTGGGGTGGCTGGCACCCTCTGGTAAGGTCCATTTAATGTTAAGTTTTTACAAATTCTAAGCAGGGAAAGACAGCTGCGAAGGCTTTTTCAGTAGGAAAAAAGTTCAATGTAGGACTGTTTGTCCCCAACATTGTCTTTATTTGGGGCAAAGTAACCCAATATAGAGTTAAATTTAGGCTTGATCAGTCGATTAGGGCGATGTTTATGTTACTTTTCTTAATGAAAAGATAAGATATATACCTCAAAGGGTAAAGTTGTCAATGTTTTGTAAGGGCACGTTCCATCTTTGAAAAGGCAATTTTTCCTCTGAAAAAAGGGTAGGTGGAGGAGGGGCATTCTCTCAGGTCTGTCACCCTTTTTGGAGTTGTTAAGAGTGAGGAGAATGTTGAGGTGTGGGATCACATATTTAAATGTATATATTGGTTGGAGAGCAGGGGCATAGGAAGAGTCACCTCTCATGGAGGGAGGGGGCATGGAAGAGCCCCTGTTTTTCGGAAATGTGCTTTAAATTTCGGGAAATGTTCTTAAAGTTTTGGTAAAGATGCAAATATTACCAAAATTTTATCGATAGTTTAAATTTTTGTTTAATAACTTCCGAATTGTACCTCCCAACCGAAAAGTTGAGAAGGGCAAATGCTTTCAGGGTCAGGTTGCCTATAACTCCCACTTCCTATGCCTGTGGAGGACAGGAAATGGGTGAAGGTAGGTATGGACGTTGTCGTTTTTTAGACACAAATCGTGTTTGTTAGTTCAATTATTAAGAAATGTTAACTTTGTGATGTATGACTGGGCAAACAACTCACAATCTTTATGTAATTCAATAAATTGTTCTTCTAAATTTATGGCACTGAAAATGCTAAGACATTCTTGTTAGAACTTGATTGGGGGCATTATAGCTGCGGAAAGTTTAATTATTGTAATAATTAGGTTCATTTCAATTAAAGCACACTTGCTTTGTTCGCCTAAAGCTGGTATTTTTCAGTGCGTTGTTCAAATTCTCATGTTAATCTACCAGGCAGGTTTATACGCTCTTCGGCCTTATTCTGTTTGCCTTTTCAAGTCTTCTGAGGTAAGACAAGGTAGCCATGGGACCGGGAATTCTTCGTTAATTGTTCTGAGTTTCTTGTAGACTGTTTTACGTGCGCTTCGGTACAATGAGTTTGTCATGCGTTAAGATCCTAAATTCCCTAACAGTTAGTGAGCTACTTAATTTTTATTTCACGAAGCTATTTCCGCAAATTTTCAATTGTTGTATTTTTATGCAGAGAATGATAATGTTCTTTATATTTCTTTAATTCTATAGTGAACCATTTTCAGTACTCAGTTTTTCCGCCAATGCAAATACCTGCATACCTTATGAGTTAAAAGTATCCAGTAATACACAAAAAAGGGAGAAACGTTTGAGCTGTATTTTGTGGTATTTGGACGCGTTCCAATGGAAAAATAGTCTCCATGTAACATAGGGTTACATAAAGTTCGCAACTTGGAAGAATTTACGTACAAAAGGAAACAAAATGGCGACCGAAGACACGTCGACATTGAAGAAGTCATACTATGGATATCTGGGAAATTTATCAAGGCATTACAAAGAAATAAAAGTCCTTATGGCGTCTGGAAGCAACAAGTATCAAGTTACCAGGAAGATGACTTATATTTTGGAAATATTTAGGCCTAAGCAGTTTAAAAGCAAATTCGAAGAAATTAATTCTGTTGATGAAGATGAAGAGTTTTAGCTCGTGTTTTCAACAAAGGAGACTTATCAAAACGAGTGGATGTATCTCTTTCTAAAATATCGCAAATTGATATAGAAATTATTTAGGTGATTTCCTTTGGATCTAGTCGGAAATCATCGGAAAGTTTGAGCCTGACAGAAAGCAGGTGAAAAAGGAATGATAATCAAAGCTGAAACTATGTCAAGAAAAGAAAAGACAGGAGCTGGAACAACAAAAAGAAAAGAAAAGACAGGTGCTGGAACAACAAAAGTATGAATTCTCTCAGCGGCTGGCCATTTCTAATGCCATGGATTACATAGAATACGCAGATCTAGAGGTGCAGTTATCATTTATGGAGGAAAGAAGTAAAACAGAAAAGGTGGGTTTGATCATTTTTATGAAAAACAAGAGCCAGTAACCTTTTACTTCCCAGAGACAGTTAATCTAACTGTGGTGAGCGGTTATCACCGGTACAAACCACGAGGCCCCGGGTTCAATCCTGGGGTGGGTAGACACGCCAGACAACTGGTTATCAAAGGCCGTGGACATTGACTTGGTTGTCGATGTTAACGTCGTACCTGTGTTCTCGTCCGGGTCGTATTAAGCGTTTCGTGATAGCATTTGTACTATTATAATCGAATACGCAGGCGACGACCCCGTCATTGTAATTGTGTGTTCAACTCTCTCTCCCAGAGACAGTAAAGGACGTGAAGAACTTAAAGAATCTCATATTGATAGTTGTAAAGAAGAGGGAAAACATGGGTCTCTTAATCCATTTGCTGATGCTTATATTCCAGAGGCTAGCAGAAATAAAACCTCTGACAGGTGGGAAACGATTTAGCCGTACTCCACCACGCGGCAATAATATCGCCATTTGAAACTACCTTTTCCAAAAAACAAATCAGGACCTTACCCAAATTCCATAGGAGTGCAAATGGTTTCATTGCAAAGATCTCAGAAAGATCTTTCATAAAATATATTTACTTGTTTTCGGCAAATTTTAACCAAACTTTAAGAAATTTCACTTTTTTTTTTAAATGTCCCGAAAAATGTATATTTTTTAATAATTTACAAAAATTGCTTAGAAAATAAATTTAGATATTTCCTTTCTATATATAATATTTAGACAAGTCATATTGTCCAAATCTAATCACATTTTGCTCATACCTGGTCATTGTTTTAAAACTATTTGTAAAATATGTAAACTTTTCTTCATTTAATGCTAGAAATGATACTTAGAAGTCATCTGAAGAAATTTTACATCGTACAAAACGATTTAGCATATATTTTCTAATTTAAGAAAATTAATTCTGTCACTATAATCTTACATGGGAGCGGCCATTTTGTTGATACACTCAGTCCCTCCCTCAACATGATAATTGACCTCTAAAAAACGATGTCATACACCCAGTACAGATTAGATCCATTTCAAATTTTCTACCTTTTAAGATCAATACGTTGGGTCAATACATTTTTTATTAATGATGCATGCCCTTAGAACAGTAGAACTTCGTGTCTAAGCGTTTTGGGAAAACATTTCAAATTCAGAGAATTTTAAAGAAATATCGTGTGCTAGTCAGAGTTCACTTATTTTTTTATTTTTTTTAGCCTCCTCCTGGCTGCAACCTTGGTGCTAGTACAGGCAAAATTATGTCATCATTGGTATGATTTCAATACAAAATTAGACAAAATGGCTGCATCCATGTTACAACTTCAAGCTTGGACAGTCCGGGAGCAACCCGAAAAACTGGGTACTTTGAAATACACCAAAAATTGGGTACCTTTATGTATTACGCCATCGCATGAGCCTACACATTTGACTAACTCACACTAAACGTATGGGGTTTCTCATTTTCTGCTCCGATTTGTCCAAACCTTTACTGGATATCCTGAAAATTTGGAGGCGGATAGTGAATAGATATTCATCGCCTTCTTGAGAAAATCAACAAAACAGGTTATGAGTTCGGGTTGCTCCCGGACTGTTGGATAACTTGAGAATGAAATAAGATTTTATGACGGGGTTTTTGGTAGTTGGATTTGACTGTTTCCTTGGAGCCATGGTATGGGGTTTGGTTGTTAGATTTGACTGTTTCCTTGGAGCCATGGTATGGGGTTTGGTTGTTTGATTTGACTGTTTCCTTGGAGCCATGATATGGGGCTTTTGGTAGTTGGATTTGACTGTTTCCTTGGACCCATGGTATAGGGTTTTGGTAGTTGGATTTGACTGTTTTCTTGGAGCCATGATATGGGTTTTTTGGTAGTTGGATTTGACTGTTTCCTTGGAGCCATGATATGGGGTTTTTGGTAGTTGGATTTGACTGCTTCATTGGAGCCATGATATGGGGTTTTTGGTAGTTGGATTTGACTGTTTCCTTGGAGCCATGATTTGGGGGTTTTGGTAGTTGGATTTGACTGTTTCCTTGGAGCCATGATATGGGGTTTTTGGTAGTTGGATTTGACTGCTTCATTGGAGCCATGATATGGGGTTTTTGGTAGTTGGATTTGACTGTTTCCTTGGAGCCATGATTTGGGGGTTTTGGTAGTTGGATTTGACTGTTTCCTTGGAGCCACGATATGAGGTTTTTAGTAGTTAGATTTGACTGTTTCCTTGGAGCCATGGTATGGGGTTTTGGTTGTTGGATTTTACTGTTTTCTGGAAGCCATGATATGTGGTTTTTGGTAGTTGGATTTGACTTTTCTTGGAACGATGATATGGGGTTTTGGTAGTTGGATTTGACTGCTTCCTTGGAGCCATGGGGCATCAAAAAGACAGAATCTTCAAGAGCTTCCAGAGTCTTATTTAAAAGAAAAATAGAGTTGTTATGATGATGACATGATAGGCGTATACAAGTCCAACATTTTCAAGATCGAAAGAGTGTTTTGATAGGAATAAGATTGTCTTTCTCTTGCAATATTTTGCCGCGTTTTCGTTAAGTTTTGGCAAGAAAATTGGCGGCAAACGTCCAGCATATATTTATGAAGGTAATATTTTTTATTTATTTTCCAGGCTTAAAAATGTTTTTGAGACCTTTTCAGAGCTTTTTGACTCAAATATTCAATAACATTTTGCCCGGATTTTCTTAATTTTCATAAAAAATCTATTCTGTACGTGCGTAGCAATGGCAACCCAAATACTTATCTGACTTAATTTGAAAGTTAGATAATTTCTGGTGTTTATTTTTAAACCATTTTGGGCATAAAGAAAAAAAGAACCTAAACCCCAAGTATTCGCCCAAATTGTCTGAACTTTTAGGGGAAATATATTTTCTGCCTGTTCAAGAAAAGATCTGAACTTGATTTTAACGTAAGAATCTAAAATGATCTTCTTTTCACCAGTTTAATTTTGCACTTCTGTGTGTGTTTCAAGCTGATTTTAAGCCATTTTGGGACATCGAAAACAAGAAAGATGCACAGCTGCCGAGGACTCCACCCGACCGACTTCAATCATTTAGCCCCTGGACCCCTATTAGGGCTTCAATCCTGGACCCGTAAAGCCCCGCCTTTTGGTATATTTTTAGTGCCGCCCATTTTTTTTTTGACCGATATGCCCACAGACGAAAATCTCTGGCTACGCTATCGTAAGGCTGATTCTGCGTCCGCGACTATAGACGAGTCGTCGTTATGGCATCAGGCAATTGACACTTTCTGTCGGGACAATCATAGATTTTTGTCGAGTAAAAATGTCAGCACTCCCCAGTCGTCGGACCTTAGTGACGCCCCTGTCATGTTTTACTCAGGCTGTCAGGGCAAGGGCAGGGACGTATTTTTATTGGGATCAATTATCATTTTGGCCTTCAAGATTAAAGGTCTATAAAGAATTTCTTTTGAAGAGTTCGATTCCATGGCATTCTCGGAAATCTTCAATTTTTGAGAGCTTTTCTTCATTTCCGGGAAATTTCCTTTAATTTTTGAAAAATTATTATCAATTTTCGTGAAATTTACCACAATTTTCGTGCATTTTCCTTCATTTTGGGAATATTTTTAATTTTTGAGTGGTCGTCTTCAATTTCGGAGAGATTTTTTTAATTTGATAAAATAAATGATAAAATTCGGTCCTCCCAATTTCAAATACTTTCCTACGCCGCATGGCAAGCAGGCAGTGGGGAATTTTGGCGCCCCTTCCCCAGAAAAAGACATGCATCGCCGAAAAGAGTAAAAAAGAAAAGAAAGAAAGACAAATGCCGAAAAGAGTAAAAAAGAAAAGAAAAGAAAGAAAGACAAATGCCGAAAAGAGTAAGACGTTGGGTACATATGCACCGTAGTAGTTTAGGAAATTGCTTAAAATTAGTGTTTCAAATCTAGGGGCAAAACCCCCGGAAGCGCTGCGTTTCACGTCATTTTGATTGCAGAATCATTGTGCTAAATGCAGGGTCTAAGTATTGCGTTTCTCGTAATTTTGGTAGCAGAAAATTGCTTAAAATTGTGTCAGATTTAGGAACGAACCCCTGGGAGGCTAGAAGCCCTGGATTTATCGCAATTTTAAGAGCAGGAAATTGCTTGATATTGTGTCAACTCCGGCTCTGGTAGGCCCAGGGGGTGAAGCCTATGCCATGTATACGTTTCTCGTGATTTTGAAAGCCGAAAAATGCTTTAAAATGTGTCAAATCTATGGAGCGAAGCTGCAGATATAGGGAAGCTGTCCCGCTGGGGCGAAGCCTGTGGCGTAGCTGGAGGTGGGGCAGAGGAAAATGCGTAATTGTAAATAGTGTCAAAATTAGCCCGGCCGGAAATTTATGAAAAGTCGGGAAACTTGAACAACAGAAACTTCAGTATGTTGGATTGTTTTGCCAATCCTGGTGAAAGCAATCTTGGAAAAAAATGTATCACAATAATTCCAAAAACCGAATTTTTAAGATAGACCTATTTAGCAATTAAGAGTTTGCAAATTTCTGACTTAATTCTCAAAATTTTCGAATTTCTTTCCTCAAAATATCTTAACTTTTTCCTGAAAATTGAAGCAATTTTCTCTCGAAAATGAAGAGCATTTACCGAAATTGAAGGAGATTTTACGAAAAATTGAAGCAAATTTACGAAATGAAAGAAATTTTCCAATATGAAGAAAATTTACCGAAAGTGAAGGAAATTTCCCAAAAATGTAAGAAAACTTTTTGAAAATCGAAAATATCCTGCAAATTTCACGAAAATCAAGAAAATTTCTTCTTTGAAGAAAGACTTTTGAATGAAAAAATGCCATGGAATCTGACTCTTCAAAAAAATTCTTTAGACCTTCATTATTGGGGCGGGAGCAAAAATGGTTCTTGGCCACCATGTAAATTTATCGGGGCCTTGCCCCCCTCCCCCGTTCTTACGCCACTGTATATGTCCCCAGCGTTTTAATCTTATGAGCATGGAGCTGTGGGGCGGGGAGGGGGAGGGGGAGGGGGAGAGGCAGGGCGGCAAAATGCCCTCGTCCCTATTGTGCCTTTGTCATTAAAACATGACCCACCTCGCCACTGCTCTGTCTACTGATATTTCAGTATTAGATACCCCAGGGCTTTCAGATGATTCCCCAGCCTTCATACCCCATAAGGGTGAAAGATGTTAAAACAAAAATGCCAGATCGATGCCAATAGATTTTGGATTTACCCGACGCAAACAGACTTACAACCCGTCGATAATATGTTAATAGCGTTCAATATTTCTCTATGGCTGTTTTTCTCAAAAGATAAGAAAGTCCGACGTGAGGCAGTGGCGTAGCCACCGGAGGGGCTTCCGGACCCCCACTTCTCCAAAAATAACTTTATCAAGGTCGAGGGGCCGCCAGTTCATCCACTTGAGGGGTGACATACACGCCCCTGCTCATCACAAACAAAGTTGTATTAATTAACTATCTTGACGCATGCGCAGATTGGGGTGTTCCAAACTTAGAGCTTAATACATTTTTGATAGATATTTCTATAGCTGAAATAAAATATTTGGGTACTTTGAATGATTAAAAAGATAAAAAGTCTCGCGCAAATACATGTTACAAATGAAGGAAATAAAGCTATGTCTGTTTAATATTATAACTTGTTTATTTTATGTAAGGAAATTTATTCGAAATGAAAACAAATATCAGAATAAGAATAAAATAATATGAACGACAGATCTGCTTCTTATCACTTTTGGTCAAGGGGAACAGTAGGAGCGATCGCTCCCCCTCCCCCACCCCCTTCCACTGCCCTTCCTGGATATACATTTTTTTGTGGCGGCTTAGTAAATAACCGTTTTTCAACTACCATTTCACATTAATAATTTGGAGCAAATATAATTCAGTTTATCGGTATAAATTATGAAATTCGACCAGATTGCCCAAATTAATACTCAGTCTTAAGCGAGTCAGTTGCAGGGGTCAACATTGTATGTTTATTTTTCAGAACTTTATTTAAATGCACTCCACGAGTTAAATTTTGGGTATTTTGTGTTTACTTTCTTCAATCTGTCTATAAAAAAGACCAGTTGTAATAAAGGAATTTTAATACATTTTAATATTTTGAATAACACCTTGTTATCTCTGTAAAAGAGCACCTTTTAAACTTTACAAAGAAAATGGAGGAGGGCACTTCACTTTATGACAATGGCCCGGGTCGAAGTAGGTTTTGCCTTGCATGGCCCATTTCAAAGATACCACTCGCTAATGAAAATTGGTGTGGCTCGCACACTCTAAAAATCACCTACAAATGTAAGCTGAGGCGACGGTTTTTGAAGTATGAAAAAGTCCAATATAAACTTCTGTTTGGCCCCCAACTTTGTCTATATGGAAAAATCATAATAGAGTATGTACGCGTAGCGCGTGAAATTTCACATTTTAAGTCTTTTTAGGGCGATATTTGTGTTACTTTCTTTAATGAAAAGATCAAATATAAAGTCTTTGAAGAAAAAGGTTTTTAATGTATGAAAAGCCATGTCCCTTCTCTAAAAAGGCACTTGTCCTCATTGAAAGGTCACTTTTTCTTCTGAAAATGGTACTTATCCCTCAAAAAAGGGCACCACTTTTTAAATTTTTGATGCGTGTGTGTGTGTGTGCCTATGATCCACATCGTTCAGGGTCTACATTGTAAATATTGTCTTGGGCCCCATTTCAGAGATGTCCTACTAACTGACTAATGAAATTTGGGGTGGCTGGCACCCTCTGGTAAAATCCATCTAATGTTAAGTTTTTACAAATTTTGGGCAGGGAAAGACAGCTGCGAAGGCTTTTTCAGTAGGAAAAAAGTTCAATGTAGGACTGTTTGTCCCCAACATTGTCTTATTTGGGGCAAAGTAACCCAATATAGAGTTAAATTTAGGCTTGATCAGTTGATTAGGGCGATGTCTATGTTACTTTTCTTAATAAAAAGATAAGATATATACCTCAAAGGGTAAAGTTTTCAATGTTTTGCAAGGGCACGTTCCATCTTTGAAAAGGCAATTTTTCCTCTGAAAAAAGGGTAGGTGGAGGAGGGGCATTCTCTCAGGTCTGTCACCCTTTTTGGAGTTGTTAAGAGTGAGGAGAATGTTGAGGTGTGGGATCACATATTTAAATGTATATATTGGTTGGAGAGCAAGGGCATAGGAAGAGTCGCCTTTCATGAGGGGAGGGGGGAATGGAAGAGCCCCTGTTTTTCGGAAATGTGCTTTAAATTTCGGGAAATGTTCTCAAAGTTTTGGTAAAGACGCAAGTATTACCAAACTTTTATCAATAGTTTTAATTTTTGTTTAATAACTTCCGAATTGTACCTCCCAACCGAAAAGTTGAGAAGGGCAAATGCTTTCAGGGTCAGGTTGCCTATAACTTCCACTTCCTATGCCTGTGGAGGACAGGAAATGGGTGAAGGTAGGTATGGACGTTGTCGTTTTTTAGACACAAATCGTGTTTGTTAGTTCAATTATTAAGAAATGTTAACTTTGTGATGTATGACTAAGCAGACAGCTCACAATCTTTATGCAATTCAATAAATTGTTCTTCTAAATTTATGTCACTGAAAATGCTAAGACATTCTTGTTAGAACTTGATTGGGGGCATTATAGCTGCGGAAAGTTTAATTATTGTAATAATTAGGTTCATTTCAATTAAAGCACACTTGCTTTGTTCGCCTAAAGCTGGTATTTTTCAGTGCGTTGTTTGAATTCTCATGTTAATCTACCAGGCAGGTTTATATGCTCTTCGGCCTTATTCTGTTTGCCTTTTCAAGTCTTCTGAGGTAAGACAAGGTAGCCATGGGACCGGAAATTCTTCGTTAATTGTCCTGAGTTTCTTGTAGACTGTTTTACGTGCGCTTCGGTACAATGAGTTTGTCATGCGTTAAGATCCTAAATTCCCTAACAGTTAGTGAGCTACTTAATTTTTATTTCACGAAGCTATTTCCGCAAATTTTCAATTGTTGTATTTTTAGGCAGAGAATTATAATGTTCTTTATATTTCTTTAGTTCTATAGTGAACCATCTTCAGTAACTCAGTTTTTCCGCCAATGCAAATGCCTGCATACCTTATGAGTTAAAAGTATCCAGTAATACACAAAAAAGGGAGAAACGTTTGAGCTGTATTTTGTGGTAGGGTTACATAAAGTTCGCAACTTGGAAGAATTTACGTACAAAAGGAAACAAAATGGCGACCGAAGACACGTCGACATTGAAGAAGTCATACTATGGATATCTGGGAAATTTATCAAGGCATTACAAAGAAATGAAAGTCCTTATGGCGTCTGGAAGCAACAAGTATCAAGTTACCAGGAAGATGAGTTATATTTTGGAAATATTTAGGCCTAAGCAGTTTGAAAGCAAATTCGAAGAAATTAATTATGTTGATGAAGATGAAGAGTTTCAAGCAGAGCACAAAGCTCGTGTTTTAAACAATGAAGACTTATTAAAACGAGTGGATGTGTATCTTTCTAACATATCGCAAATTGATAAAGAGGATTATTTCAGTGATTTCATTTGAATCTAGTCGGAAATCATCGGGAAGTTTAAGGCTGACAGAAAGCAGCGAAGGTGAAAAAGGAATTACTAAAGCTGAAACTCTGTCAAAAAAAGAAAAGACGAGTGGAACAACAAAAAGAAAAGAAAAGACACGAGCTGGAACAACAAAATAATTAATTCTCTTAGCGGCTGGACATTTCTAATGTCATGGATGAATTAGAATACGCAGATCAGGAGGTGCAGTTATGGAAGAAAGAAGTAGAAACAGAAAAAGGTGGGTTTGATTATTTTTATGAAAACAAGAGCCAGTAACAGACATTAAGACCTCCCCACATAAGAAAGAAACTTTAGTTCCCAGAGACAGTCAAGGACGTGAAGAACTTAAAGAACATCATATTGATAGTTGTAAAGAAGAGGGAAAACATGGGTCTCTTAATCCATTTGCTGATGCTTATATTCCAGAGGCTAGCAGATATAAAACCGCTGACAGGTTGAAAACGATTTAGCCGTACTCTACCACGCGGCAATAATATCGCCGTTTTGAAAAGATAAAATCAGGACCTTACCAAAATTCTATAGGAGTGCAAATGGTTTCATTGCAAAGATCTCAGAAAGATCTTTCATAAAATTGTATTTTTTTGAGGAGTCTATACTTACTTGTTTTCGGCAATTGACCAAACATTAAGAAATTTCACTTCTTGTTTAAAATGTCTTGAAAAATGTATATTTTTCAATAATTTACAAAAATTGCTTAGAAAATAAATTTATTTAGACAAGTTATATTTTCCAAATCTAATCACATTTTGCTCATACCTGGTCATTATTTTAAAACTATTTGTAAAATATGTAAACTTTTGTGATTTTTGGAATTTTTTACCCTTTTTGTTAAAAAATCTTGTGATCCACCCCTATATCGTAATGAAAAGTTTCAAAGACCATTCTGTAGCGAAAACAACGTGCTTTCACATGGATTGCGGCATTAAAAGATATACCCCCTCGATCGTTGTTAAAACGTTTTATAACCACGTCACTCGAGTTATTTTTAGATTTTTTTGACATTTACGTTGAGACGACAGAAGAATGTGTATCCCGAATCTTGTTTGAAAGTGAAACTGAAGATTGGGAAATGTCACAAGGCTATCGCCAGTGATGGAGATCTTTTAGTACCTGGATCCAACCCAGAAGAGGCCTAAAGATTATCAAAACCAGGTAAAATGATTTTTTCTAGTTTCTAAAATCGCGAGTGTATTTTTCAAATTTCATTCTTACTAACGTTACTCGTTAGGCTGAACGTTAGGCATAGCTAAAGTTAGTTCCGATCCGTTCAAAACTAAGCAAAAACAGTGTAATTTAGCTGGGATTATTTACTTGTAAGGATTATAAACAAGTAAATGGGTCACTAAAATCCGACGTGATTAACATGAATTGTCTTTATTATAGAAATTTTGAATGAAACTTTACAGATCAATCTTTAATTTGTAGTGCAACAGTGCCCATATACCTATTTCGCGAATTCTTGATTCCATGTTGTGAGGTTGTGGTGCAGTGGAGTAGAATTACACTTTTTGGGGGGATAGGGTCCCCTGTGGTTAGAAAGAGACACATGTTGGGGCAAGAGACCAATGGTGGGGGTCAAGCTGTTCCATGTAGGGGGAAATTATTTTCTTTGAAGCAATTTGGATCCAGGAAGAGGGCCATATTTTTTTTTTTTTTGGGGAGGGGGGGAGGGCATTTCCCTGGTTCCCCCTCCCAATGTAAATAAGCCAGAACCCCCAACCCACCCCCTGTATTTCCTTTGAAACACTTGAAATTGTATTTCTCTGAAGGACTTTCCTGTATTTGGACAAATTTGTTGACATTTCATATGCGGTACCAACTCACTGAACAGCTGAAGGATACCAAGTTTGGCAGCGTCAACATGATTACTGATGCTTTGAACCATTTTTGAATACCTTTTCACCAAGAATTCCTACAGGAATCAACAAAAGTAAGTTTCTACAAGACTTTCAGTACATCCTGAATAAATATAAGTAATTTCAAAGCTTCCAATGGGTAAAATTGGCTTATAAACTGAACATTTCAAGCCTGCACATAATAAATGAGGTAAATTAGTTAATTTGCATATCATTTGCATAATTGTTTTATTGAAATATTGGTGTAAACATTTCCTTTTTATATTATATTAGCTTTGTGCATCATAGAAAGAAACAATGCATGTTTATGGGAAAGTATAGTGCTAAATCCTATCAGATAGATCATTGCAAAAATCAGAGGTCAATTTTTAGGTCAAAAAAATTAAAATTGAGGTATACATTTTTTTCTTGCTCCAAAAAAATCAAAAGTATTATCAAATGAAAGATCCTTCTTTCAACAATTCGTAAATTCTATCAATAATTTTTTTCTAATTAGCCACAAGAAAGTATAATATCACAACAATAGCAGTTTTAGGACATCTAATAAACTGAATTAATGACCTCATTTGCATAAATTTGCATAATTCACCAGAGATTTATGTAAGCCAACGTAAAGCTCAAAGTCTTAGCTTTTATATAACATAAACTTATTACAGTACAAAAAAATGAAGATAAATTTGTGAAAAAGCCCCCTTTCCAAAAAGTTCCCTAAAATAACACTTGTAATCTCAAATGCTCTGGTAGAGTAAGGGTTAGAACAGGCGCCTAATTTGCTTTCTATGAATATGCCTAAGCCAGAAATTGTTGCCTTTGATGGTAATCCTGGACGTTTATCAATTCATTTGATTCAGGTATTGCAAACTAGATAAATGATGACAAAATGAAATTGATGTATTTGGTTCAATTTTGTGCTGGAAAGGCAAAAGATAGTATTGCATTTTAATGGAACCATCCAGTGGTAACACCAAGGCACGTAAAATTGTACATGATCAATTTGGCCACGTGGCTTACTCGTTACTCGATAGGTTACTGAAACGCCCTGATGTAAGCCTAATGATGGAAAGGCATTGTGGGATTTAGCCGTCAAATGCAAAAGTGTCAAGTTATGTACCGAATATTAATAACCTTGATACTCTTGTTAAAAATTCAACGATTATTGCCTGTTCATCTCCAAGCCAAATCGGCAAAAAGGGCATTTATTTTGATGGAATCGGGTGAAGAACCAACATTTATGCATTTTACTGGCGAAATATGTGGAATTGCTAGCAATATGTACGGTCAAAATGTTGGCTAAATCAAATGGGGATATAACATGTACGGTCAAAATGTGGGTAAAATTAGATGGAGATAAAAGCACTAACCACTCGAAGCACTAACCACTACACCACGGAGGTCTGCAAACCACTCCAAGAAAGGTTTAGGATTGTAAGAGGAAAGAAACTCTGTAATAACTGCTTAATGCTGCTTCACCTTGCAAAGGCATGTTTGGCAAGGTCCAGATGTGAGATGGAAACTTGTAGAAAAAGGCTTTACACTTCTTTGCATTTTCAGGTTCGGATTGTCGCCAGTGGCAACAGAGTAGAGTCGTATAGGGGTCCTAATTTTGCCAGTGATGATAGAAACAATGTTGTTACCAGTTCGACAAATTCTAATGCTAACGCCGATACCAGGGCCGGGGTTACCACAGCAGTAGAATTATGCACTCCTGCTAATGTACAAGCTATATATTCTCTCGATTTCGAACAAGTGTAATCTTATACTTCCCTGTAAGGAAGTCAGGTAGCTCAGTCAGTCAGTTGGTAGAGCGCACGACTGAGATGCTGGAGGTACCGGGTTAAAGCCCTGGCCAGGTCTAACCTGTTATGAAGATCATCAAAATCAGGTCTAACCTGCTATGCAGATCTAACCTGCTATGCAGATCATCAAAGCGGAAGTACGTTGTTTGCAGCTTCTGCTCCCCCATTCAGCTGTTGAGAGAAGTGGCAATGGTTGAATGGCGCTCGCCGTCCGTCGGAGGTGACATTAAGCCGTGGGTCCCGATGGTAGGACAGTCACACCCTACCTAGTATTTTTTGAACACTATTCGAGAAGAGACGCATGGTGTTTATTCACTTTCCTGAGCTAATGGATGGATGGTGCGCCGTTTGGGCAGCTCTGCCCATCTCTAAAAAAGCCCCGATGTTTGTAAAGCGCTCTTGAAAATACTTGTATAGAAAGGGCGCTATACAATAATTACTATATCATATTATAATGTATGTAATATATCCTTTGTCAATAATGCCATGCAGAATAAAAACACGTCAAATGGGGTATGTTTAAGAGTTGTGCCTATGTAGAAATGGCAGGGAAGTGAAAACATATGCTTTGTTAGATGAAGGCTGGACATTATACGGGCGCATAACAGCTCTGGTAACAACAGCTGATCAGCAAGAAGCTAAAGTCAAGATAAGCTGTTTATTCGATCTCTTGAAGCTTTAAACATTATGGTATGTCTTTAATATGTTTATATATTTTATCCAAATGCCACTCCATACTTGTACGTTTATTGATGATGATTGATGTTATTGTTGTATCGTTTTCTTTAAATTTATATTTTGTGTTTCTGGGGCATTGTATCATTGCTGCACAATGTATTATATTCTTATACTGTAATTGATTGTTTCTCTTACTACATGTTTCTAACAGCAAGTGATTATAATGGATGATGCATTGTCCCTTATGAATTCGGGACTTGGTATGGATGCTAACTTATATCAAGATTTTAGCCGCAAGACATTTAAACTATACAGACAACCACTCTCTCGATTTTGAACAAGATATTGATGCAGACAATAATTTCTTTACTTATGCGAATTTAGATTGTAGATGGTTTACAGGTAACTAATTTAAAGAACACACTCATGCTGTCATGTAGAGAAGGGGCTGTCTATCATTCACTTTAATTGTAGAAGAGGCTTAATGCAAATTTTTCCACGCTAAAATACTACTTAAATGAGTTAGATTTCAAATTTGATATAACAACAATAAGTGAGACGTGGCTGAATTCAAATCCTGAATTATATGATCTCAAAGGAAATGACATGTGCCACAAAGATCGTAATAATAAAAGAGAGAGAGAGTTGAACACACAATTACAATGACGGGGTCGTCGCCTGCGTATTCGGTTATGATAGTACAAATGCTATCACGAAACGCTTAATACGACCCGGACGAGAACACAGGTACGACGTACAGACAGACATAACATCGACAACCAAGTCAATGTCCACGGCCTTTAATAATCAGCTGTGGTGCACTGGCGTGTCTACCCACCCCAGGATTGAACCCGGGGCCTCTTGGTCTGTAAACAGGTATGATAACCGCTACACCACAGTAGGAATAACAGAGGTGGTGGAGTAGGTATTTATATCAATACAAGTTTTACGTACAAGGTTAAAGATAAGATGTGCTTTACAATTGGAAATGTTTTTAATGTATTTCTGTGAAACTTTGTTTACAATACAAGAAGAATATTATTGTTAGTTGTGTATACAGACAACCTAGTTCTGCTTCTGATATTTTGACTGACACCATTGAAAAGATGTATAAGCACAACAAATCTGCTTATGTCAGTATGTGGTAACTTTAACATAAATCTCCTTAACTACGAAAATCATACGGGCACCAGAGATTTTGTAGATGTAATCTTTAGTGTAGGTGTTTTTTGTATTAATAGATAAACCTACTTGTATTACTCAGCTTCTTTGATTGATAATATTGTCACAAATGTCATGATTATTGATTTGAAAAGTGGATTACTTATAATTGATCTAGGTGACCATCTTCCAGTCTTTAGTGTTATTGATTATGGCGTTCATAGAACAAATGAGAAGGAGTTTGTATATATCAGGATAAAAGATGATGCATCTGTACAATTATTCAAACAAAAATTAACCAGGAAAAATGTGATCTGATTTACACAGCTAATGATGTACATAAGTCTCATGATCATTTCATTAATATTATAAGTAAACTGTATAATGAATGTTGTCCGACAAGAAAGAAAGCCACTAGAAATAGGAGAAGAGATAAGCCATGGATTACTAAAGATTTGAAACATTTTTGTAAAAGAAAAATATTCTTCACGTAAATTTTCTAAAAAAACAGAACATTGAAATGTGAACAAAGGTATAAAAACAAATTGACTTTTGTTTTGATTTTCTGCAATTAGGATTATTACACAAAACTTCTGAAACGTCATAGAAATAATATTAAAGAAAGATGGAAGGTATTAGAGGGTATTATGAGTAAAAAGTACAAGACCAATAATGTTTACCCTGATACTTCTATAGACAATAATAATAGGGAGGTGAATTGTAAAGACATACTGTATTACACGGGTTTAATCAGTTCTTTACTAATGTTGGACATGATTTACCTGCAGCTATACCTGAAGAAATCAGCGCAATATATGATTATTTGGACGAGATGAATACACATTCCATGTTTTTAGCAGATACTACTGAAATTGAATACAAGATATTGTTAGAAATTTAAGTAACAACACTTCTCTTGATTGCAAAGATATAAGCATGTCATTAGTTAAAAATGTTATCTCTCATGTTATACAATCTTTTTTTTTATTTGTAATAATTCATTTTCAAAAGTGCTAAATACCCATAATTAGGTCTGGGAAAAAAAATATGTTAAATAATTTTAGGCCGGTGTCAATGTTGTCACAATTCTCAAAATTACTTTAAAAGTTGTTTGAGAAAAGACTCGATTATTTTATTTGTAAATTTATCTCCTTACCGAGAGCCAGTACGGTTTTAGGTCTGGTCGTTTTACTTTTATGACATTATTATAATTAATTGAAGAAATCACCACGTCATTGGACAATACAAAATCAACCATTGGAGTCTTTATTGATCTAAAAAAGAATCATTTGACACTATAGACCCTCATCTATTACTCAGGAAACTAAAGCATTATGGTTTCCGGAGGTTATTTCATGATTGGCTGACTAGTTATTTGACCCATAGAATGCAATATGTCCAAATCAATGATTTAAATTCAGATTTTTTGCTCTCATGAGGATACTTATACACTACTTAGATTGATTAGTAATGAGCTCTATAAACGTAATGTTTGATTTGCAGTTAATAAGCTATCTCTTAATGTTGCCAGTACTAATTATATATTATTTACCAACCGTCTTATAAAATCTGATTTAAAGATTACTATAAATAAAGTTAATATTGAAAGAGTGTATGTGACAAAGTTTCTTGGTGTATATATAGATCATAATCTAAACTGGAAAGAACACATTGTTAATTTATCCCAAAAAATCCTAAAAGTATTGCAATTATTCGTAAAGCCAGCCAGGTTTTAAATAGAGATACACTCTATTCTTTATATTGTGCAATTTTTTACTTTATCTCAATTATTGTGCTGAAGTTTGGGAAATACATTGTAATATTACTCCATTATTCTTCAAACAAAAGAAGGTTATTCATATTGTATGTAATCCTAATTATTCAGACCATACTAACAAACTTTTCTAAAAATTAAAAAACAATAAGATTATTACATATTATAGACTTCAATACAGGAGTATTTATGTTTAACTTAATCTGATGTCATTACCACAGAACCTACAAAACCTTTTTCATTGTCATCCAATGATAGATATAACACAAGACAAAGAAATAATTTCAAACAAAAGTATGTTAGAACAAGGAAAACACAATTGTGCATCTTCACTTCAGGAGTCAAAACTCTGGAACTCACTTGATGATAGTATAAAAGAATGTAAAACCGTAATTCTTAAAAAAGAAAGAAAAACAAAGTACAAACAAAATTGTTTGGGATCTCAGGTGTATCAAGATTAACTTTCAGTATTTAAATTGTGCAAGTGTGTAATTACCTAATCTTACAATTTCTTCTTTCTTTTCATTTTCTCTTAATTATCATTTTCTTTTTCTTAAAGGTTTTTTGGTATCGTTTTGTACACAGATTGTTTTACGACAAATTTTTCCGATTCATGTTGAAAATAAAGGTTTTGGGGAAAATATTGTATTAAGTATTACACTTATGTTATTTCCTTTTCTACGCAATAATTTACAAATTAAAAAACCAAAAAAATTGTATTTTGTTAATTTAAAGATGTATATAATATGTCTGTTACACATATGTATTATTATTATTTGCTAGAAATAAATTGTGTCATTGTCATTGTCAAGGTAGCAATTGTATTTTACTCTGTGATAAGCGTCTAGTAAATTTACGTGGGATACAGGGGAAAGTAAAAAAGTTCAATCTTTTCACTGCCAATAAAGCCTGTAGCAAAGAAACTGGCTTAGAGGTAAAACTCACTGCCGTAGCAATCGGCGGTAGTAATGGAATTGATCTGCTAAAGTATGGACAGTAAGCCACTTACCGGTTTCCAAAGGAAACATGCCTAGTCAAAATGATTTGCAAAAATGGCCTCATTTGAATGGGATAAAGTTTCCACGTATTAAGGGGCGTGAAGTCTTGTTACTTATTGGTAGTGATACACCAGAGGCGTTTTGGGTCCATGAAGAGAGGCGAGGAAAGAACCATATGAGGTAAAAACTCTACTTGCATGGATCCTTATGAGACCAGCTAGAGAATGGGTGGGGGAATAGCTTGTGTAAATTATGTGTGTCTTGCTGATGAAATTCTTCACCGTCAGGTACAACGGTTTTGGGAAACAGATTTTGAGGATTCTGAAAGAAGACGGACTAGCTAGGGCCATAATGGATGGTACGGTTAAGAAAGTCGATGATCATTATCAAATTAAGCGACCATGGCGCCACTCATGACCATTGCTTCCTAATAACTGAATAACAGGTAACTAGCTGAGGCAAGATTGAGGTTGCTAAAGGGTCGGTTTTGAAAGGATGTACAGTTGTATCATCAGTATAAAGACACGGTCGAAGGTTACATAAGTAAGGGATTTGCTAGGCCAATGGGGAGAATGTCAAATGAGAAGAGGGATTAATACTAACCTTGATAACGTGACTACTAAACCAGAGTCCAATTTGGAATTTACCACATCATGGGGTAGGGCACCCGCAAAACCCGATAAAGTGCGTGTAGTGTTCGATTGCGCTTCTAGATACAAGAGGGTATCTTTAAATGACGCATTGTTGCAAGGCCCAATTAGGCGAACAACATTGTAGCAGTTCTCTCCAGATTTTGTCAGGAACAAGTTGCAGTGGTAGAGGACAACGAGGCTATGTTCCACCAGGTAAAGGTTCGTTCTGAAGACTAATGCTATTAGATTATTGTGGTGGCCTAAAGGTGATTGTTACAAAAATGCAATTGAATACCAAATGTTAGTTCATATTTTTGGGGCTACCTCTTCCCCTAGTTGTGCTGGATATGCCTTAAGAAAGACGGCTATCGATAATAGTAACAGTTAGATGAAGAGACAGTCTCCACGGTCTAAAGCAACTTCTATGTGGCTGATTGCTTGAAGTCAAAAGGGTCTCAAAGGCTGTTAGGTTGATAAGTCAGTTGTATGGTTGTGTGATATGCTTGCTTCTAGAGGTTTTAACTAACAAATTGGGTTAGCAATGATAGAGATGTCCTTGCCACAATTCCGATGCGTTAAATGTTGTAGATTTGAACTTAGATAGTATGCCCACCGAGCGTACACTCGGTCTCCAGTGGAATGTTCAGAGTGACTCATTTGAGATTAAGGTTGCAGTTAAGGATAAGCCATTTACAAGAGGGGGTATATTATCAGTGATGAGCTCACTGTACGATCCTTTATGATTCCTTTCACCAGTTACTCTTGTTTGTGCAGCATCTTTGTCGTCGAGGCTTAGGTTGGGATTAGATTATTCCAGGTGAAGTGGTAGTTTAATGGAAGAATTGGCGGAGTGGTCTTCTGAAACTGTCATCTATTTCAAATAGACAGATGTTTCAAACCTAAGGTGTTCGGCAAAATCGTATCTATGAAATTGCATAACTTTTCAGATGCGTCGGAAGTTGGCTATTCTGCAGTATCTTACATTCGGTTGGTTGATGATAACGGAAACATCCATTGTTTATTTGTCATGGGCAAGTTTAGGCGGTGTCCCATTAAGGTGGTGACTATACCCCGTCTTGAACTGACTGCAGCAGTGTTAGCGGTTAGGTTGAGTTTAATGGTTTAAAGTAAAGTGCAGTTTGAGTTTTCCGATGTAGTGTTCTGTTCTGGACAGGTTTCAAGTATATAAGAAATGGAAGTAGACGTTTCAGGACTTTTGTAGCTAATCGTGTTGCCAAAATAGAGGACAACACAGATACGTCTCAGTGGAGATATATTAAGTCTAGTTGTAATCTTGCAGATGAGGGGTCACGTGGTATGAAGGCAGAGGAATTGGCTATAAATCAGGTTCGTCGGTTGTAAGGTCGACAATTCCTGTTGCAAAAACCGGAAAGTTGGCCAGTTTTAGTCCCAGCTGTGGATGATAGTTCCTAAGGTAGCACATCTGAGGTAGATATTGACCCAGAGGTCAAGAGAGTTGTTCAGGTGCATTATCTTGTCGAAGAATGCAAAATTAATGACTTTATTAATAGATATTCGTCTTGGAACAGGCTTTTAAGCAGGTGTGGTGTGGCTGCGTCGATTTGTAGGGTATTTCTGTGTTAAGTTTGTTTGAGGCTCAGTTGATAAATCGTCTGGTGGAAAGAAGTTGACTGCACTTGATATTCAGGAGGCTGAGGCTGCTGTAGTTAGATATGTTCAGAAAAGATATTTTCCTGATTTGTTCAATTTCTTGAGTAATAACTCATAAAGTAAATAAAAGTCAAACGTCAAGAATATAGAAAGGTTTAATACAAGTTGAATCCTGTTCTTGTGGATGGTTTCTTGAGAGTAGGTGGTAGGATGAGGTAGGCTCCGTTGACAAATGATGCATAACATTCGATAATCCCTCAAAGTCATCACCATGTGACCAAATTATTGATGATAAATTATCATTTACAAGTTGGTCACTCTGGTACAGGGATGACATGATCGTCTTTGAGAGAAAGATTATGGGTATTGAAGGGGGTGCTTTAGTTCGACGGGTGAGTGGTGAATGCTTTCTCTGTAAGCATTGTAACACTCCGCTCGGACGTCAGCTGATAGCAGAGTTGCCACGGTCAATGGTCATAACAGACAATCCTCCTTTCACGAATGTAGGGGTTGACTATTTTGGACCATTGTTTGTAAAGCTCGGTAGAAGTCCTGTCAAGCGGTATGGATGTATTTTTACGTGTTTGCCCACACGTGCTGTCCACATAAAAATATCACATTCATTGGATACAAGCTTGTACATAAATGCCCTAAGGAGGTGTATAGTAGAAGAGAGAAGCCTGATCGTATGTATAGTGATAATGCTTCCAATTTCAGAGGGGCTGAACGTGAGTTTAAAGAGAGTCTGAAAATGATCGAAGATTGGTTGGAGGCTTTCTGTCTCCCAGGGGGATTGCATGGTATTTCAACCCTCCCAAAGCAAGTCACATGGAGTGTATGGGAGAGAATAATCAGGTCTACCCGTCGGGTTCTGAAAGCTGTTCTTGGCGAACAGATTGTTTCTGATACAGTTTTGTTAACAGCTATGGCAGAAGTTGAGTCAATTCTTAACTCCAGGCCTTTAACACAGATAAGTTCAGACCCCAGGGACGAAGAGCCTCTCACTCCGAACCACTTGTTCTTCTTAAAACCAATACTGATTTCCCACCTGGTGTTTTCGCTCATGCAGATAGCTATGTTGAACGAAGGAAGCTCAATATGTGGCAAACATTTTCTGGAAAAGATGGCTTAAAGAGTATTTACCTACCATACAATTGAGGCAAAAATGGACTCCCCCAAAGCGTAATTTACAGATGGGGGACTTAGTTTTGGTTTCATCCTATAATGTGCTAAGAGGTCAATGGCCCCTTGGGAAGGTCGTTGAAGTTTATTCGACAGGCATGGACTAGTCCGTCAAGTAGAAGTGAGAATTGGATCTTCATACTTTAAAAGACAAATTTTTAAGTTGTGTTTTTTATAATTAAGCTGAGCCATGATGATTTGTAGGTTGCTTGAGGTTAATTTTATTATGTACCTCAGTCAGTCAGTAAATTTGATTAGTTCTTAGGGGACGACATTATTGAATAATATGGGTCTCTAAGCTCTCAGGCACAATTTGACCTACGTTGTCGTGGTGCCGTTAAGCCCTAATCAAACAAACAAACATTTGGGTCGCTGTTTCAATTTTGAATGAGAATATTAGTATATGTCTCATCAGGCCTGGGAAATGTAGCAGCAGAAAGTTAGATCATTATTATAAAAAGGTTAATTTCAATTAAAGCACACTTGCTTTATTCTCTTTAAGCTGGTTTTTTTGAGTGCGTTGTTCAAATTCTTGTGTTTATTGTTCTTGAGCTTCTTGTCGAATCGTTTTACGTGCGCTTAGGCACAACCGAATGGGTTTGTCATGCGTTAAGATCCTAAGTTCCCTAACAGTTGGTGAGTTACTTTATTTCTATTTCACGGAACTATTTTCACAAATTTTCAATTCCTTCTTCAGTACCTCAGCTTTTGCGCCAAAGCAAATGTCTGCATACGTCATGAGTAAAAAGGATCAAATGATACACAAAAAAAGGAAGAAACAAAGTTTGAGGTGTGTATTTTGTGGTATTTGGACGCGTTCCAAACGGGGAAATAAGTCTCCATGTAACATAGGGTTACAGGCATGGTAGAGACTCAAATGCTTGGTCATAGTTTTGGTGCATCTCTTTAAAGATATTTCTTAGGAAACATATCTCAAATAAGCATGAAAGCTTGCATATTAATGCTGGAAAAATGACAACATTTTATCCACCTCTGATAAATGTTTGCTACTTTTGATGATTTCAATAGATTTCACAGCAATTATACAAATGTTATTGTCCATATACATTGATGGAATCATTAATTCATATTGCTGATGTTGACAATTAAGATACATGTAATGATACATTACACAAAGCATATCAGAAAAATAACACTCACAAAATTTGTCAATAGTTGCTTCTAAAATTTATTTGTAGAATTTATTTGTAGTACTGATTTTGATTGGAATGTTGTGATTAATACACGTGAGAAACAATTAAAATGATTACTTCTTCTTAGTGGAAATTGTTAAGGAATGGAATGCTCTACCTAAGGAGGTGGTTACAGCTCCAACCACCTTTTATTTTAGGTCGAAGCTGAGACGTTTCGCAGCTCTTCTGCCATGTGTTGAGAAGAGGATCAATGCTAAAAGCAAGTGATTGAGTGGAGAAATGTACGCACTCAAACCACAATCCTATCACCTCTTTCTGTGCACCCCCCCTCCCTTCCATAAAATTAAGAATAATTTTAGTTAAGCCACACAGAGCTTTCATTATTCAGGTAAATTACAAATAAATGAATTAACATTTGAACAAGGAGAGTTATTTTACCAATGGCAATGCAAATTTGCAAATTTGAATATTTAGTTTTCAAAATGCACAAACTGTTTCGTCAGTTTTGAGATTTGCTAAGTTCCAGAAATGAACTTTTTCTAACTCCACTCCGGCCTATTTAACTTTGACATCTTTGGCAAATCTGACCTTTGCTGTTGTATCACCCAAGTTTAGGAGTAACTTCCTGTCAAATATTTGAAAACATAAAACATTGCAAGATTTTCAGACATTAGTTTTAATTAAGACCAAATGTTTTAAACATATGCTTAAGTTAGTGCTATTTTCTTTAATTATTACTTCGCTTTTTTAGATGTTTCTTGTTTGTATGAACACCTAGGCCTTGTGAATGCACAGCAAATATCTTATAGTTACATCAAGTATTGTCAAGTTCATTTTATAATTATCATACTTACTATATAAAGGTAAAAAAAATCCATATTATCACATACTTTTGTCCGTTATCTGCCTATTCTTGAGTACTAGAGACAATATCAAAATAAACTTCTAAATATCAGTAATTTCATATGTCAAAATCACTTACTTCCATGCACCATCTTGATTTGTAAGCAGAAAACTACACTTGATTATTCCACACAAATCTTGAGTAATCTCTTTATGAAAAATGCAAATCTCAAAAACTGTCATTCTTAAAAATTTGCAAAAAATATAGAGCTAAAATATTCTGACTTCTCTCCATTGTATTGTAGTGTATCCTAGACACGTGTCTTTCCAATACGTGTATTCTTAATTTACAGATTTGTACTGCCTTCTACAATAAAATCGTAGTCATTTTCAAGACTCCCATTCGGGTCCAAAAGTGAGTGAAGGGGAGGGAGTGGGGGTGGGGGTGGGGGTGGAGGTGGGGGTGGAGGTGGTGCTGCTTTGGCGCCTGACCCTCCGGATCCCTCATCATCATCTTCTGGGCCAAAATCGATATGGCTTTTACCGTCATCGCTCTTGTAAGACATTTTCCTCGATCGATCATCCATCTCGGAACCTCCGCTTATTACCGAAGCAATTACAGTGTCTTCAGAAGATACATCAGATTCCTCGTCCATCGTGTCCACCGTGTCCATCGTTCCAGATCGAGCCCTGATATCTAATTTAGGATCGGTGCTTGATGCTGGTCTCGTTGGCCTTGCATCCTTTTGGTCGGAGGATTCTCCTGGTGAGTCTGATTTGGAATAGTCTGCGTCAGGTATTTCAGTTAGAACGGGATTAAAGCTCTCATAGGCTGCTATGTTATCTTCCTCTTCGTCCTTGATTGTGATCAGAGGCTGATCATCTAAGACCCCACTAGCGCTCCATTCTGAGATGAGATCCAGCGTCATTTCCTGCAAATAACATTAAATTAACAGAGATTAGTGTTGTCAATGCTTACTGTGTACAGGTTAAACAGCATTAGTTATGTTTTATCAGGTGTGTGTCTAGCTTTTTGAGGGCTTCAAACTTTCACCTCCCTATCTTAGTCCAAAAAAGTTAAGGTCCTTGGTATTAGCTTTTGGTCTCCGATTTTGGACTAAATTTGTAAATGTTGATCCAAAAAATGAGGATTTTTTATCCAAAATTGGATTTTTTTAAATTTTGGGCACAAACTGGAAGAGTTTCGGTACAAAATTAACAATTCAGTCGATACAAATGCCAACATCTGTGTTTTCTACGATTCATTTGATATTTCAATTAATCATATTTATACGATTCATTTGATATTTCATTTAATAATATTTCTACGATTCATTTGATATTTCAATTAATTATATTCATACGATTTATACGATATTTTAATTAATTATATTTATACGATTCATTTGATATTTCAATTAATAATATTTATACCATTTAATTGATATTTCAAATAAGTATATTTATACGATTCATTTGATATTTCAAATAATTATATTTATACGATTCATTTCATATTTCAATAAATTATATTTCTACGATTCATTTGATATTTCAATTGATTATATTTATGACTGACAAAATTTGAGGGATGGCGGCTACAACACCTTTAGGGGCTAAGCTACCAATAGCCCCCCCCCCCCCTCTTACCCTCTTAGACACACCACTTCATTTAACATTTCGAAAAAAGTCGAAATATTCATGCAGGAAAACCGTCGAGGGAAGAAGTTTTTTTTTAACAAAAAAATATAACTCAAAACAAGTTTTTGTACTTGCGAGTAACTTAATAATTTTGGCGATCCAAATTTTCAAAATGAGGGAACATGGTCGCCAGTGTTTTTCTGAGATGGCGACCACAAGGCAAACACAATTGTCGAGGGTTGCTTCAAAGTCCATAGACCTTTAAATACTATAAAACAGGAAATATCTCATCATGCCTTCGATTCGCAAAATTAATTTTTCGTTTATAGGCATTGAATTTTAAAACAAAACACATAAAAAGAGAAATATTTGAGTGTATAAACTAGACTTGGACAGTTGCTTTATATTTTGTTTTGATAATGGAAGAAAAAAAAATTCCCAACTGCATCAGAACTGTTGTTTCTCTTTCTATTTTCAAGAAAGATTTGAGAGGTTACCTATGACGGAAAGGGGTCAGGGGGTAAATGAGAGGTTACCTATGGCGGAAGGGGTCAGGGGGGAAATGGCTAGTGGCATGTTTTCTTCCTGGTTGTGAGGTAAAATTGAAAAATAATTAACATCAAATTCATATAATTCAACAAATTTGATAGAGGAAATTTCCTCATTGTCTGTTTAATGGGAATGCTTGGTGGAAATTAAATTTACCAGTGCAATTTGTCAGCTTACAGCAGGGACATGATGAAAATCTGTTGCAATGGATTTTTAGTCCAAAATTCTTAAAAGCCTACATGGTTGGACAAAAACATAACTTAAAATCACCCATCCATAAAACAAACAAAACCTTCACTGTTAAATACCATCCTATTTGTAAATTATTACTTCAAGCCAGACACATTGACCACAGTTGAATACTTGTGTCCTTGTGTTGAGTGTGAAAGTCAGTGCAGCTGCAGTGAAATTTGTTTACTATCAATGTCAGATTATGACCATGGAAAGTGAGGTGAAGTGTGTGGAAATCCCTGGCGTAATTGCTAATTGCTTGTGCTGGTTTGTTATTTTTGTTGTGAGCATTATAGACCCCGACAAATTTTAGATTTTGTCGGGGCTTCAGACACAAAATGCATTGCGAGGTTTCGACTTAATGGAAATATTTTGGGTTCTTGCCAACCTGTGACTGTTTGTTTTCTAAGCACCATAGAACGAACTATTTTGTATTGTGGTCATTGATCGATCAAGTGATTTGTCATGGCTTATCAATTTCAAAATCAGCTACAAGGCAACGGAAGAACAACTACAATGGAACCATTGACAAGGAATATAGGAAACCCTTCAGGTGTTAAGCTAAGCTAAATCTATACGAGTCATCAAGCTCATAGAGTCAGTGCTTATCGCCGGTTTCAATGGCACAAGCGAATCAGAGCACATGACTCCCCGAGATGGGATGCCAGTCCATCACAGCTTAACTCCCCAGCAGTACTGGTACTCATTTTACAGCTGAGTGGACTGAAGCAAGTAGAGTAAAGTGTCTTATTCAAGGACGCAATGCAGCGCTTATGATAGGAATCAAACCCGGTACCTTTCGCATACGAGCATGACTCCGGTTTTAAGAATGAATAAAACAAATAGGAAAAGTTGGTCCTGGGATTCTTATATGTGAGCTCAGGTGTACTGTAATTTTTTCAATTTTGTATGTAGTGGGCAGGGCCACTGAGATGGAGGAGGTGAACCAGGGCAAATCCCCGGGGCCCCCGTGTTCTAGGGGGCCCATGTCATAAGGGATCGTGCACAAATGGGGGGTCATAAGGGATCGTACACATTATATGCGGGTCATAAGGAATCATACACATTATATGGGGGTCATAAGGGATCGTACACATTATATGGGGGGTCATAAGGGATCATGCACATTATATGGGGGTCATGAGGGATCGTACACATATTTGGGGGCCTGGCGATTCCTCTCGACAACCCTGGTAGTAGGACATGAAATCGGTAGGACTTTAGGAATGAAAGGTATAGATACATTGAGTAATTTACATCTCAACAGGAATGTAGAGATCGTTTGTTTCTTAAACTACTTATGAAGCACTGGTGAATGAAGACCCACCGGAGAGTCAACCCTGGACCTCTAGCGCTAAGCAAGCTGATGTTATGAATGCTACCCACCAGGGAGTCAACCCGGGACCTCTAGCGCTAAGCAAGCTGATGTTATGAATGCTACCCACCGGAGAGTCAACTCGGGACCTCTAGCGCTAAGCAAGCTAATGTTATGAATGCTACCCACCGGATAGTCAACCCAGGACCTCTAGCGCTAATCAAGCTGATGTTATGAAGGCTACCTACCGGAGAGTCAACTCAGGACCTCTAGCTTGATAAGCAAGCTGACGTTATGTATGCTACCACCAGGAAGTCAACCCGGGACCTCTAGCGCCAAGCAAGCTGATGTGATGTTATGAATGCTACCCACCCGGGAGTCAACCCGGAACGTCTAGCGCTAAGCAAGCTGATGTTATGAATGTTAGACCACGGAGGATTATTACTGAAAGAGAAAACAGCGAAAAGAAACATCTCCACGTACCTGGAAATCATACTCTCTTTCTCTCTTGGACTTCTGAATCTTTTCTAAAACAGACATGGCTGAAAAAGAAAGAGATTGCAATACTTATAGAACAAAGGTTTTAGTGGAAATAATGGATGACAGTGAATTTCTAAAATGGCAGGGGAGGGGGTAACGTGGGGGTGAATGGATACAAAGTAGAGACTATATCAACTTAAGTGGGATTTCCCCACAAAAATTCAATGAAATATAAATGAATGATATCATCGTTAATTTAACAAAATATATTATACAAACATAATATGATTTGTTTACATGCTTTGTTTTATTACAATTGGGCCAGAAGTTATATGTTCAGCTGAAAATGGACAATTTTAGATAAACTTTACACTAGTAACATGCCTAATAAATTGAAATACAACTTTGCAATATCACTGAAGTAAATCTTCAGCAACGTTTAATCTGATTATAATGTTCAGAAGAAGTACCATTAAGATGGAGAAGGCGCAACATCTTTGTTTTAGTCATTAACCTCTCCCTCTCGGCCACCCCCATGAGGACAACACTTCCCTTTGAAAGACAGCAAGAATCCCTAACTTAAGACTTAAACTGCAGGTATTTTTCATTTAAACACTAAGCAGAGCAAATAAATCAAGATTTTGTACTTGTGGATTTTCCTTGATGCAAACCAGATTACTGTGAATGCCAAAGCAAGATTTGAGCAATATGTCAGGGTAACCTGCGAAGAAACCACAATTTTCGTTTGTTTACCACCTTTTCTCCCTTTTACAATTCATTTTTACTAGGACCATTGATGCCATGGTCCGCTCTATTTCCCCACCTTTTTTCCCCTTTACTTTCTATTTTCCTGTTTTTCCTGGAACCATTGGTGCCATAGTCCGCTATATTTAACCACCTTTTCACTTTCCATTTTCCTGCGACCATTGGTGCCATGGTCCGCTATATTTAACCACCTTTTCTCCTGTTTACTTTCCATTTTCCTGCGACCATTGGTGCCATAGTCCGCTATATTTAACCACCTTTTCTCCTGTTTACTTTCCATTTTCCTGCGACCATTGGTGCCATGGTCCGCTATATTTAACCACCTTTTCTCCTGTTTACTTTCCATTTTCCTGCAACCATTGGTGCCATGGTCCGCTATATTTAACCACCTTTTCTCCTGTTTACTTTCCATTTTTCCTGCGACCATTGGTGCCATGGTCCGCTACATTTTCTAACCATTTCTCTCCTTTACTTTCCATTTTTCCTGCGACCATTGGTGCCATGGTCCGCTACATTTTCTAACCATTTCTCTCCTTTACTTTCCATTTTTCCTGAGACCATTGGTACCATGGTCCGCTATATTTCCCCACTTTTTCTCCCCTTTACTTTTTATTTTTCCTGGGACCATTGATGCCATGGTCCGCTATATTTCCCCATTTTTCTCCCCAGTACTTTCTATTTTTCCTGGAACCATTGGTGCCATGGTCCGTTATATTTACCCAGCTTTTCTCCCGTTTACTTTCTATTTTTCCTGTGACCATTGGTGCCATGGTCCGGTATATTTTCCACCCCTGGTTATAGAATGAAAAAACATTGGACTTACATTTCCGGATCATTATTGGCTCCGACAAGGGTTCTGGCTCCGACAAGGGTTCTGGCTCCGACAAGGGTTCTGGCTCAGGGACAAAAATCCTGAAAAGAAGATTTTAGTTTGATCACAACACAAGATCACATACTAAACACAGCAAGCAAAACAACAGGACAAGCAAAAGTCAAGATCGTGTCTTTTGCAAGATTGGGTAAGGAGATGGTCATTTGCAAATAACTAAAGTTCAACCAAATTTCTAAAAAAGTATGGAAAAATTCAATTATTTGAATATGTATTTATTTTTTTAGCAATGTAAAATGTTTTTAAATGTTGTCTTGTACTAGACGTGATTCCAATTATGTTGAAATCGGACTTGGGCGCCAGAGACGATCGGACTTCGGTGGTATGAACTCTACACTACAAGGACATATTAAGATAATTTTGAAGTTTTTGTTGACTTCATTTGCATCTCTAACACAAATTCTATTTTTTTTCCTCTTACCATTTCCTTGCCATCTAAATACTTATCCAAGTTTTTGTTTTTTTACATCATTTGCCCAAATATCATGAAACTTTCTGTGAAAAACAAGTATTCAAAATTTCTCGGTTCGCCATAGAATGAGTTTAGGGGACAAAAAAGATTTGTCTGCTTACATTGACGTCTGACATGACCTTTCTTGCCTCGCGAAATCATTGAGGAAATCTCCTTTCTCTCGATCAAACCTGTAGTTGATAAAACATGAGGAAAAAAAAGAAGAAAAAAATATATGAATATTGGCATTTTATAATAAAACTAGAACTGTCAGAAGGACAGCATGCTCGACTGTTCAAAACTAGCATTGAGAATGAGCTTATTGAGGGATTTGCTAAAGCTTCAACTTTTATTGCACCTGTCTCTTTTGTTTTACACTATTGTTCAAAGTGTTTAACTTTATTTTATCAATATGATTGAGTTTCATACCACTAATCATTTGTTATATAATCTTAACACAACTGTGTAGACAGTTAATGTAAGAAGTCATAGAATTTAAGGAAATTAAAGTTTACTGCCTATTACCCCTTGGCTGCCTGTATGAAGTAAGAATTAATCATGATGGGAAAGCCAGGACCAATTTGTTTATCTAAAGTCACATCACATCACAGCGATCATGACATTTCCCCTCCAAATGCCAATACTCGTTGCTCAAATTGACTTTTGCTAAGTTCAAATACATTTTTTTGTGTATGTGCACCCAATCTATACAGTCACCAGTTTTAATTTGCAATTGTTAATTCTATTTACATCATAAAAAGTTTCCTCTTCTGATTTTACCCCCTTGCCCCGTTCACAGCCTGGCTCCTTTCACCACCTTGCCCCTTTCACCACCTTGCCCCTTTCCCCCTTGCACCTTCACCTCCTTGCCCCTTCACCCCCTTTCACCACCTTGCATCTTTACCTCCTTGTCCAATCACCCCTTGCCCATTTCATCCTTGCCCCTCCCACCCCTTGCTCCTTTCACCCATTGCCCTTTTCCCATTTCACCCCCTTGTCCTTTCACCCTCTTGCCCCTTTGTCATTGCATCCCTTGCCCCTTTCACCCCTTGCTCATTTCACCCCTTGTCCCTTTCACCCTCTTTCCCCTTTCACCCTCTTGCCCCTTTTAACCTCTTTCCCCTTTCACCCTCTTGCCCCTTTCACCCTCCTTCCCCTTTCAACCCCTTGTTCGTGTGGGTATACCTGAATGTATATATTTTCTGATTTATATTCATCAGAAGAAGCTTTACATTCTGAACAGAATAGTCTTAGTTAAATACGGACAAAGCCCCTAGTTTCTGAGTTATGCCTAATCAAAATTTAAAGAATTTTTAATCTATGCAAAAGTTATGATGTATGGAAGAGAAGACAGCTCATAATCTTAAGTGCAATTCTTTCAATTTCTGTCCCAAATTTTAGTCACTTATTATCATGAGATGTGTCTTTTGCTAAATGTTGATAGAGATATGATGTAAATTCAAAATCTACAGTCTTGGACAAAATTTGTTGGGACACCCCGTTCCCCTGTTCACGTTTCCCTGTTCACGTTCCCCTGTTCACGTTCCCCTGTTCACGTTCCCCTGTTCACGTTCCCCTGTTCACGTTCCCCTGTTCACGTTCCCCTGTTCACGTTCCCCTGTTCACGTTCCCCTGTTCACGTTCCCCTGTTCACGTTCCCCTGTTCACGTTCCCCTGTTCACGTTCCCCTGTTCAATGTTGATGAAATGAGTGGAAAATGTTGGTAATAGCTTTCCATGTCTCTGTGCTTTCTAGTGTAATATTTTGACAACATTGAAAGGGGAGCTGAAAATAGCTGTATATAGATATTTAAAATAACATGAAAAATTTCCGATATGTGTACCAACAGTTTTGTCCAAGAATGTCTGAGAAATGTCATTGAGTGAAAATATCGTAAATGTTAATTGAAAAATAGTTTTATGTAAGAAAGTCTTGATTTTTTTCGAAAAAAAAACAACAGACAATCAATTGTTCCGAGAATTTAGAACAACACAATAAATTTTGGATTACAAGGGAAATGATGGCGGGTGGGGATGGGGAGGAGAGAAGTGGTTAAGATGGAGACTGAAATGATGGCAGTTAGGTGGAGAGTATTTCAATTTGTTATCAGATTCCAGCATGTAAACACAAAGTAGTTTCGACATGCTCATAATGCTTATCTCATCTTATTATGAAAAATACCACAAGAATAGAGGGAGGCCAATACAATGATGAAAAAGTAACAGATCAATACAATTTGATGAAATAAAGAAATATGACACAATTTTGTAAATAACAAAAACTGTTAGATTCCATCTTTGAATTAGACGTGTGCCACACTCTCGCCTTAGCTAACCAATTTACCAAATTAATAGTCAATAATTTGGTCCTTTATTTGAAGAAAGTTAAGCAAATTTATACGTTTCCCGTATTGATGTTGTAGTGACTAAAAATGACAAAGTGAAAATAATTAGAATTTCCTCTTAAGATAAAAATGTTGTCAAGCGTTTTACCACAGATTATAGAAAGTCTCAGGAAGTGCTGTGATCATCACTCTATTTACATGGTAAAATGTAATATAATGCAGATTTATATTAACTTTTAGGTGCCAAAGTTTCACATTGTCTCCCCCTTCTCGACAGACCCGAACTTTCAAAACAATGTAAAACACTATCCACATACTTCAAAAAGCCTTTCAAATGTTCAGCAAAAAAACTCGTGTTTGTGACAAACTTTTTTAGGACAATCTTGGACAAAACTCTTTGGGACACCCCGCCCCTCAAATGTTCAGCAAAAAACTCGTGTTTGCGACAAAAACTTTTTTAAGACAATCTTAGATAAAACTCTTTGGGACACCCCGCCCCCCAAATGTTCAGCAAAAAACTCGTGTTTGCGACAAAAACTTTTTTAAGACAATCTTAGACAAAACTCTTTGGGACACCCCGCCCCTCAAGTGTTCAGCAAAAAACTCGTGTTTGCGACAAAAACTTTTTTAAGACAAATCTTGGACAAAGTTTTTTGGGACACCCCGTTCTCGTGTTCAATGTTGGTGAAATGAAGTTTTGTCCAAGAGTGCTCACATATAAAGGTGATGGGTTGAAAAATATTCTGTCAACATAAGGAAATTAATGGGTATTTGTCATTGTGATCTTACAAATTTACATACAAATTTGCATAATTTATCACAATTTTGTTTAAAACTTTAAATGGTCAATTTGTAACCAAATTTCTTAGAGCACATTTCCTTCCAATTAAGGCCAAGGGTCGCGACCTATCCAAATATCTTAAACTAGGATATCTCCTAAATGGACACAAATTCTTGAATGCTCGCTTCAACTTTTTGTTACTCTTATTGTCCTCTATCATATAAAATGTACATGTTTATATAAAGAACATATTTTAAAAACAGGTTTCTATATGACATACATGCAACTATGCTTCTGCATGTAACATGTTTCTATATAACATGTATGCAACATGTTTATATGTAACATGAATGCAACATGTTTAAAAATAACATGCATACAACATGTTTCTGTATAAGATGTATGCAACATGTTTGAAAATAACATGCACGCAACATGTTTCTATATAACATGCATGCAACATGTTTAAAAATAACATGCACGCAACATGTTTCTGTATAACATGTATGCAACATGTTTAAAAATAACATGCATGCAACATGTTTATATATAACATGCATCCCATTAGATAATACTCACTCTGCCCAGTAGTAGTAGACCATGAACATCAGACCAACCGTTGCTATGAACAACAAAATGGCCATCATCAAAATGAATATTTGAAGCCACGAAAATGCCATCTTTCCTGCAGTATTCACCGTAGTTGGAGTGATTCTTTGTGGGCAAGCCTTTCCTTTACCTTTCCATATACTGAATTAAAAAGAAAAAAAAATCAATCATCTCAACATAATTTGATTAAGCGGGATTTCACAAACATTTATTCCAATCTTCTCATGTCAACATCGAAAAACAAAGATATGCATTGGATGAAATAGCATATAAGACTTAGAAAAACACACTTATTTTCAAAATATATCAAACAGAATCAAGTATGAAAAGTAGACTTACTCTAATTTTTTAATGCAAACAAAAATTCCCTTTGTAAGATTTTAAATGAATTTCCAACAAGTGAAATTGTATTGTATCGGTTTATAAAACATGCATTTTTTCAAAGTGAAGTCTCGCTGCTCGCCAGTTGAATCCTCCAGGCTGCAGCTGGAGATGGACAGTCTGGAACAAAACTGGTAAATAAACACCACCTTTCAATGTTCTATTATCAATTTCAGAGAACCCACCGTGGGAACCGCCATTTAACATCCTCATCCTATGATTGGCGAGTGTCCTCTCTCCCAAAGGTTGGATCAGGAGCAGGTGACGTAGACGACATACTTCTGCACATGATGTCAAGCATGTCTGTGTGCAAGGCTGTGGAAAAAAATCTTGTGGGACTCAAACCTGGAAGGTCCATCATCTCAGTCATGTGCTCTACCAACTGAGCTACCTGTCTGGAGTAAAGTGTGCTTCAGTCAATGTCAGTCAAGCTAAATTGTAATGAAAGATGACAAAAATTGAAGAAAGAAAAAAAACTACTCACTAGAAAAATGCTTTACGTTCAGTAATATCCTGGAAGTCAAAGAATTCTTTGTCATTTTTCAGCACATAGAACCATGTCTCAAGAACTCTGCAGATAATTAAGGAAAAAAGGGAGAAATATTTAGAGTAAACTTTAGTTTATATCTTGATATTTGAAGAAGACATGACTTCAATGAGCTTTCCATGACTGATTCTGTTTATTGTCAAAATTGTTATCATTTTCTGTTTACTCTTAATGTTGTTCAAAATAAAAAAAATAACTAAATTTTATCCGTAGAGGGCATGATATGGGGGAAGGGCAGGGGGAGTAGAGAAGGGAAATATGATAACAAAGTGGGTTGGTTGCTTATTTGGTTTTGATGGCAAATTAAATGGAGTAGTCATATGTGCCAGGAGCAGGTTATGTGCCAGGAGTAGGTTATGTGCCAAGAGTAGGTTACGTGCCAAGAGTAGGTTATGTGCCAGGAGTAAGTTATGTGCCAGGACTAGGTTATGTGCCATGAGTAGCTTATGTGCCAGGAGCAGGTTATGTGCCAGGACTAGGTTATGTGCCAGGAGTAGGTTATGTGCAAGAAGTAGGTTGTGTGCCAGGAGTAGGTTATGTGCCAGGAGTAGTGTATGTGCCAGAAGTAGTGTATGTGCCAGGAGTAGTGTATGTGCCAGGAGTGAGTTATGTACCAGGAGTAGGTTATGTGCCAGGAGTAGGCTATGTGCCAGGAGTAGGTTATGTGCCAGGAGTAGGTTATTCAAAACTAAAATGGTATCCCAATGGTGTAAGTGGTTTTAACTACTAGTGAAATGAAAAGTGAAAATAGATGAGGGTGGTAATATTCTGGTTATAGTCAGTGATAAAGTCAGGATGGAACTATGGAAGGGAGTGTAGGATTTAAAATGAAGCTTAGTGGGTAGAGGTGTAAAGGATAGCAAGGTCACTGGCTGGGGTAATTTATCAAGGGTGAATCTTAAGACTGTGGATGCAGGGATAATCTGATCTTACTGAAGTAGTGTATATCATGGCCAAATGTATTATTTGCTTGTAAGCCTTTTTGTACAGACATCTATACTAATGAATCATTAAGTTAAAGAATTCAGGGATGGGAATTCACAAAGTACATGGGAGAAGAAAGTAAAAATGTGCATATTTACTCAATCTTCATTCTTGCTTTTCGGGGGAGTTGTAAAAATCTAAACACTTATAATTTCCGATAGCATTATACAATTCTGCTCAAGCCTTCCCCCTCCACCACCCTCCTTTAGCTACACATTGCATACCAACCAATACCAATCTACACATGGCATATGAATCAATACCATCTACACCAGCATACCAATCAATACCAATCTACAAAAGCATCCGAATCGATACCATCTACACAGCATATGAATCAATACCAATCTACACAAGCATACGAATCAATAACAATCTAAACAAGCATACCAATCAATATCAATCTACACATTGCACACCAATCAATACCAATCTACACAAGCATACCAATCAATACCACTCAACACATTGCATACCACTCAATGCCAATCTACACAAGAATACCAATCAAAACCATCTACAAAAGCATACAAATCACTACCAATCTACACACGCATTGCAATCAATACTAATCTACACACGCATCCCAATAAATACCAATCTACACAAGCATACCAATCAGTACCAATCTACAAATTGCATACCAATCAATACCAATCTACACAAGCATACCAATCTATTTCCGGAATTGGTATGCAATGGTTCAACTGATCTATTTATGACCTAAACGTGCGTTTCTTTTTATCAAACCTTTAGGATAAACATCAATTGACAGTAATATTCATGATGGACGTTTTATGGTAGGGTTTATAAGAAATAGTTCAGTGGTCATACACATCTATCGTTTATATGAAAAAGAACGGAAAAAACAAATTCTCATAAAGAAAGACGTATTAATGCCATTCAGTCTGGAAGTGGGAGTTCTGCAAGGCTCTTGTTTGGGACCAATCCTCTTTTCATTATATGCAGCTACACTAGCCAACGTCATAAATCGACATGTTTCCGTTGGTGGATATGCTGATGATCACCAATTGTACACTTATTTCAAACCAGGTAATCTTTAATAGAGAGAATCCGCTGATCGTCTGGAAAATTGTATATCTGACGTCAGAAAATGGATGATTCTTTAAGGACTCAAACTAAATGGCAGTTAGACAGCAAGAGTTTCTGCTAATTGGAACAATAAACCAAAGCAGCAAAGTCAATTTGTGATCAAATAAATGTGGGTGGAGTTAATGTTCAAAAAGTAAACGATGTTAGAAACTTAGGTGCTTATTTTGATTCACATATGGATATTAATAAGCATATTGGCATGAAATGTAAACAAGCTTACCATAATCTGTATAACATACAGAAAATTACAAAACATCTTTTGCTCACATCTACTAAAAGTTCATGGACTTGTTTTTATCACATTTAGACTATAAGTCCCTCCTCTATGGCCTACCAGTTTATCAATTAAATAGAATCCAAAAAAATCTTCAATTTTGCCGCTAGAGTAATCACTAACAGTACCTACAGAGATCACATAACCATGGCTACCAATTCATTATCGTATACAATGCAAAATTTTAAGTTTAATGTTTAAATCTATAAACAGCTGGGGCCCAACATATTTACAATCCCCTCTGTATAAATAGACCTAAGATTGATCATTTACGCACCTCCAACTTATTCATACCCTTGTTAAATATAAAAAGGTAGGGAAAAGGAAGTTTGCATTTTCTGGCCCTTATCACTGGAATATTTCCCCTCCGAAATCCGTAAGGCTCCTTCTATTCTTCAAAAACATGTTAAAAACTCACCTGTTTTTGTTTTGCCTTCCCTAACAATTCATGATTTTTTATGTTTCTTCCATGCGATATGTTCAGTTTTGTTTATTCATATTGTATTGTTTTAATAGATTATATTTTTGCACCTGTAATGGTAGTGCACTATATTTGAAATTTAAACCTAAGACTTATAAGAGGACTTTGAAAGAAACAACATGTTGAAGACAGCATTCATAAATATTATTCTGTTAAGGAGATATTTACATTCTTTATCATTTGTGTAAAAATGACTGAAATCAGACTACTTATAACATCACATCATCCAACAACAACAATTGAATCACATCATCAGATTTCTTAAAGTCTTTATGTACTTTTTTTCCCCTGTGATTTTGTGGCTTAAAAACCATTGAATATGTCAGGAAGGTAGTAAAACAGAATCTAGTAAAGGTAATTATAATTTAAGAAAGCGAGAGGCAAAACCATTTAAATAGTAAAAAAATTAAATTAAATTTCCTTTAAAATTGCATTATTGAGGATGAGGGTGACAACCTTCCATAGTAGACTTTCTCCACCAGTCATTTCTATACAGATACAACTTGAATATCTCCTTAACGGAATAAGATAGTGAAGTATTTTCTTCACAATTTTGTTTCTATTAAAGTCCTCTTTCAAATAAGATAAAACTTGTTTCACTTCTGAAATAATCCTTTAATGGAATTTCAATACGGATGTTTCAGCTGACGTCATGAGGTCACAGGATTTTGCTTACATCGCCATTTTGTAGGAAAAAACACACTGTCATCTGCTGTACATGTACATATGTTTGCATGTTGTTATATAAGATTACTTTTGTAAGTAGTATACCAGAATCTTGCTGTGCCGTTGGTTGCACTAACTAATAGATGTGCTTAGAATCCACTGATCAAGAATACTTGAAGTACTTGGAAGGTAATTTTTTCTTTAAAATAACATTTTATATTAAAAAATTATTTCATCTAGCCAGTTCATTTTAAACAGCGCGTGTTTATATATGCCCAGCACGTGTTTTACATGCCCAGTGTATCGGGTGCTAGCGCGTGTTTATATATGCCCAGCACGTGTTTTACATGCCTAGTGTAGCGGGTGCTAGCGCGTGTTTTAGATCGAGGTTTATGTGTGATGTGACTAAGCTGTGTGAAGATCAGATGCGTGAAATACTCAACGCACAAAGCTCTGCCCTGCAAAGCGGCTCCCAGTTGAGTTACAGTCACGTGATGAAATCCCTCTGCAGCGTTTGTCCAACGGAAGGTTACAATTATATACAAATTATGTGCAGATGTACAGGGGTGGTGGATTAGTGGGGAAGGGGGATTGGTAGAGGGTTTAGTGGAGGGGTTGACAGTGGTGGGAGTGTATGCACAAAGTACTTACAATTGGCATGGCTGTTTTTCCACAGGAGGGACCTGCTGGAAGCGTTCTATCACCACAGTATATTCTGAATCACTAAAGGCGTCACTGAAACACCTGCCAAGAAAAGGAACAAGATAACTTAATTCCTATTCATGAAATACAATTCATTTATATGTTGAAAGAAAACTAGACTTTGATTGGTCAAAAGAGTGTCAGCTGACCATCAATACATTACAGTTTGCTTTAAAACCTGACCGTGTAATACCCCTACCCCAGGGGAGGTGGGGTATTACATGCTTGGTCAATTTTCACTGTTGCAGATTCAAATTACAGTCACCGTTGCACCGATTATAATTAACAATTTTAGGCTGATCGCGCCGAACACATTGTTAGTACGTGCACAATTTTAACACCTACTATATGACAATTATATATTAACAATATATTATAACAATTGTTAGACTCTTTGTTTAATGAAATGAACTGATTTATGAGGGAGAGCATTGTTTTAATTGAAGATCGTTTACATAGGAAACTTTAATTTCAGATGAAAATTTAATTGGAAACTTTGATGAAGCAGCATGATGTGAATTAAGAAAATGTAAATCATTATTAATGGAAGGTGTTGCTTTTGTGGTTAATGTGACAAGATTAACCTTAAAGCAATATTACTCATAATTTTCATTTTTATAGATAGGACAGAGGACTATTAAAGAAACAAATTGATGAAAAAATTATGTTGATATCTTTCTTCACTTTGGAGTTATTGCATTTCCATGTAGCAATATCTTTCCTTAGGATAAATGGTCAGTCAATCATTCATACTTAATGCACATTATTACTTCAGGCATTATGATACAGAGCTATTTTTATCACCAGTTTGAAAACAAACTTCTCCCACTAAGACACCTAGCATGGATGAGTGATTTCAATCACATAAGTGCCCTGATTACTCAGCACTGGTTTCCTGTAAGCTTATACACACACATAGCCTTGAGCTACTGGGCTGTGGTGTGCATGGGAATGGCAGATAAACAATCATTGTTTGGAGTGGAAAAACAATACACTGTACAGGAAGTCTGGTTGGTAACTGTCATACCCGAGTTTTCAGGATTAATTCAGGTGTCGGGTGCGGGTAGGCTTAAATAGAAACGTTTTGGCATGTCAAAGATTGCACGAATATGTTAAAAAGTGACCTCTCAGTGTACAGTGTGATGTCATAAAGGAAAATACAAGACAATTCTTATGTATTTCCATAAAACAAACAATGTTTGTCGTTTACTTAAAGTGTAAGGCTCATAAACAAATGGGCAAAGCATGTTCGTATTAAGTGCATGTCGCAATATATAAACAAAAACTGCTTCCAGTAATTTAGGAAGAGGCAATTAATTTCTAGAGAGATACACAAAACTTTGAATTTGCCTTTATGACATCACACTGTACTGTACACTGTGGGATCACTTTTCAACACACTAGTGGTCAATTTTTTTTAAATGCAATAAACCCCTAAACGGAAAAAGTTACCAACATGATTTTTACACCAAATTGTTTCTTTTATAGTCTGTCCTCTATCATAGATATGAAAATACAAATTCCAGGGAACATTCCATTACTATGACAAGATTATCCTTTAACTAAGTACCCATGAAGTTGGTTTACCGTATAATGGTGGAAGCCAAAATTGTTTTAAAGTATTTCTTTAACAATTAATTGCCTCTCTCTAAATTAATTGACCAAAAAAAATGATTTGCAAGTATGACATCACACTGTACACTGTACCCGGTCACTTTCAACACTTTGGTGAAATCTTTAGAATGTAATAACTCAAAACGGTATAAGATATCAACATGTTTTTTTGTTTTTGTTTTTTTACGAATGGTTCCTTTCTTTAATGGTTTCTCTTTTTAATGGTTTCTCTTTGATGGTTTCTTTCTTTATTGATTTCTTCTTTAATAGTTTCTTTCTTTAATGGTTTCTTTCTTTAATGGATTCTTTCATTATTGGTTTCTTTCATTATTGGTTTCTTTCATTATTGGTTTTTTTCTTTAATGGTTTCTTTCTTTAATGCTTTCTTTCTTGAATGGTGTCTTTTTAGATGGTTTCTTTCTTTATTGGTTTCTTCTTTAATGGTTTTTTTCTTTAATGGTTTCTTCTTTAATGGTTTCTTTCTTTAATGGTTTCTTTCATTATTGGTTTCTTTCATTATTGGTTTTTTTCTTTAATGGTTTCTTTCTTTAATGGTTTCTTTCTTTAATGGTTTTTTTTTCTTTAATGGTTTCTTCTTTAATGGTTTCTTCTTTAACGGTTTCTTTCTTTAATGGTTTCTTTCTTTAATGTTTTCTTTCTTTAATGGTTTTTTTAATGGTTTCTTTCTTTAATGGTTCGTTTTTTTAATGGTTTTTTTTTTTTAATGGTTTCTTTCTTGAAGGGTTTCTTTCTTTAATGGTTTCTTTCTTCAATGGTTTCTATCTTTAATGGTTTCTTTTTCATTGGTTTCTTTCTTTAATGGTTTTTTCTTTAATGGTTTCTTCCTTTAATGGTTTCTTTCTTTAATGGTTTCTTTCTTTAATGGTTTCTTTCTTTAATGGTTTCTTTCTTTAATCGTTTCTGTCTTTAATGGTTTTTTTCTTGAATGGTTTCTTTTTTGAATGCTTTCTTTTTGAATGGTTTCTTCTTTAAAGGTTTCTTTCTTTAATGGTTTCTTTCTTTGATGGTTTCTTTCATTATTGGTTCTTTCTTTAACGGTTTCTTTCTTTAATGGTTTCTTTCTTTGATGGTTTCTTTCTTTGATGGTTTCTTTCTTTGATGGTTTCTTTCATTATTGGGTTTTTTCTTTAATGGTTTCTTTCTTTAATGGTTTCTTTCTTTGATGGTTTCTTTCTTTGATGGTTTCTTTCATTATTGGTTCTTTCTTTAAAGGTTTCTTTCTTTAATGGTTTCTTTCTTTGATGGTTTCTTTCATTATTGGTTTTTTCTTTAATGGTTTCTTTCTTTAATGGTTTCTTTCTTTAATGGTTTCTTTCTTTAATCGTTTCTTTCTTTAATGGTTCTTTCTTTAACGGTTTCTTTCTTTAATGGTTTCTTTCTTTGATGGTTTCTTTCATTATTGGTTTCTTTCTTTAATGGTTTCTTTCTTTAATAGTTTCTTTCTTTAATGGTTTCTTTCTTTAATGGGTTCTTTCTTTAATGGTTTCTCTCTTTAATGGTTTCTTCTTTAATAGTTTCTTTCTTTAATGGATTCTTTCATTATTGGTTTCTTTCATTATTGGTTTTTTTCTTTAATGGTTTCTTTCTTTAATGCTTTCTTTCTTGAATGGTGTCTTTCTTAGATGGTTTCTTTCTTTATTGGTTTCTTCTTTAATGTTTTTTTTCTTTAATGGTTTCTTCTTTAATGGTTTCTTTCTTTAATGGTTTCTTTCATTATTGGTTTCTTTCATTATTGTTTTTTTTCTTTAATGGTTTATCTCTTTAATGGTTTCTTTTTAATGGTTTCTTCTTTAACGGTTTCTTTCTTTAATGGATTATTTCTTTAATGGTTTCTTTCTTTAATGGTTTCTTTCTTTAATGGTTTCTTTCTTTAATGGTTTCTTTCTTTAATGGTTCTTTTTTTAATGGTTTTTTTTTTTCTTTAATGGTTTCTTTCTTGAAGGGTTTCTTTCTTTAATGGTTTCTTTCCTCAATGGTTTCTATCTTTAATGGTTTCTTTTTTTCATTGGTTTCTTTCTTTAATGGTTTTTTCCTTTATTGGTTTCTTCCTTTAATGGTTTCTTTCTTTAATGGTTTCTTTCTTTAATCGTTTCTGTCTTGAATGGTTTTTTCTTGAATGGTTTCTTTTTTGAATGGTTTCTTTTTGAATGGTTTCTTCTTTAAAGGTTTCTTTCTTTAATGGTTTCTTTCTTTGATGGTTTCTTTCATTATTGGTTTCTTTCTTTAATGGTTTCTTTCTTTAATGGGTTCTTTCTTTAATAGTTTCTCTCTTTAATGGTTTCTTCTTTAATAGTTTCTTTCTTTAATGGATTCTTTCATTATTGGTTTCTTTCTCTAATGGTTTTTTCTTTAATGGTTTCTTTCTTTAATGGTTTCTTTCTTTAATCGTTTCTGTCTTGAATGGTTTTTTCTTGAATGGTTTCTTTTTTGAATGGTTTCTTTTTTGAATGGTTTCTTCTTTAAAGGTTTCTTTCTTTAATGGTTTCTTTCTTTGATGGTTTCTTTCATTATTGGTTTCTTTCTTTAATGGTTTCTTTCTTTAATGGTTCCTTTCTTTAATGGTTTCTTTCTTTAATGGGTTCTTTCTTTAATGGTTTCTTTCTTTAATGGTTTCTTTCTTTAATGGTTTCTTTCTTTAATGGTTTCTTTCTTTAATGGTTTCTTTCTTTAATGGTTTCTTTCTTTAATGGTTCTTTCTTTAACGGTTTCTTTCTCTAATGGTTTCTTTCTTTAATGGTTTCTTTATTTAATGGTTTCTTTCTTTGATGGTTTCTTTCTTTAATAGTCTTCTATGAAATGAATACAAATTTGAGGGAATATTCGTTTAAGTCTGAAAAATGATTGAAATAGAAATATTTGATCTGTCAAATTTGAAAGAAGTTGTCTATAAAAAAAAATGAAATAAGTTATCACCATGTTTTTTCCCACAATTTGTTTCTTTAATCCATATACACACAAAGTTCATAAAATCAGCAAAGACTTCGGACTAGCTCCAAACATCGAAAAAACGACAGCACAAGTCATCTCTCGAAGGAAAATAAATATCACCATTCGTATAGGAGAAGCAACGCTTGAACAAGTAGAGCAGTTTGTTTACCTCGACACCCTAATATCAGAATATGGTACAAGTACAGGGGACATTATTAAAGTCAAGAGGGTAGAAAGCAGGAGTCTTCCAGCAGCTGAATATGATATGGACGTCACGTGACATTAACCAAGAATATGATTAGGTTATGAGCAAAACTTGAAATCAGACATAAAAACTTCAACTTACTCTGTAATAGTCTGCATTTCCGTTTCGATCTTTTCAGTGCAGCTGTGACCAATGAAGATCTCTGCTGCAGAGAGAATACGGAACTGAAAAAGACAACAAAAAGATCATTTCCTCAGTAAAATTTGGAAGTTGTGTATTTTTGACACAATGAGTATACCATATATACTTAAAAGTAACATCATGTGTTGTTCTGTTCATACGATGTTCCCATGACAAATCTTGATTTGACCCTATGACTTGGGAAGCTCATCCATTCTTACCCATTGCAGTGGTGCACGAAATTCTAACAAAAAGCCTTTGCTATACCTCCAATTACATTTTAGCAGGAATAGACTGTCCCATTATTTCCGGTGATTGAGATTTTGGAAAGAAATTAAAAGAATTACACAAAGATTATGAGTTGTTTGCCCAGTCATACGTCACAAATGTCGCATAAATCAAAAACTGATTAAACTTTGATCAGCCATAACTCGAAAACTATAAGAGTAATTCTTAAAATTCAAAAACTGATCAGCTCAGATTGTAAAACTTTTTCAACCAATATAGAAATTGATATATGTCCCTAAAACATTAAGCATATTACAGATAGTCTAATATAGTATAATGCTTTCCTTTTAAGATAGAGCTACTGATTCATGCACATGCAGGAACCTTTTAAAGTTGAGGGACAACATGACATCATGAAATATTTTGTTTATATAGCATACTATTGATACTTGGAACTCACTGTATCACTCTCCTTTAGTTGTTGTTGCAAGATTGGACAAGTTTTGGAAGTCCAGTCCAGAATCAAAAGACTTAAAAACCAACATCTACGTGTGATGACAGGAATGGGCAAAACATAATGAGGCGGGAGGAGAAGGAGGGGGGGAGGAGGGGGAAGGGAGGGGGGTACAAACTTTCTTTAAATTTTACAAATAATTCAAGAAAGTTTGTATTCTTTATAAAAAACAAAATCTTTGGGGGAGAGGGAAAGGGAGTGCCCTGTCAGAAATGGTGATGACGATGATGATGTTAAGGAGAACCTACCATGTACACTTTATGGCAGTAGCTCCAGGTTTCATGACTAACTGTGCTATGGTTCTATAATGCACAGATTGCTACAAAACCCAGAACGATAGATTTGAAAACGATAACACCCTTAATGCCTCTCCAGCTAACATACATAAAAACCTCATAGCTTCTTCTGATAGAATTTTTGCAAAAATTGCTACAGAGCCCTACCTTTATATTTACTGAGGCCTCATTGCTGCTGTCATTTGCACTAATGGTGATATCAACGTCCTTGCTTACGACCTCTTCTGGTTGCACAGACCCTGTCTGGCTAATGGTCAAAATTCCCGACGCCGGGTTCACGTCCATGATATCAGTGCCAGCTATTTGGTACTCCACAGCTTGAGCTGTAAAATCTGCATCAGTGAGCTGTTAATAGTAAAATGGAATTCAAAATTATATTTTCTCTCAATCTAAAATGAAAAAGGATAAGAACTGTGTTTTAAGTAAAAATATGTCTCGATGGACTTTAAGGGCTTAATTTCCTCAAACACTGACAAAGTTCTCACCCTGCACCCACCCACCCCGCCGACTTTCAGGGCCTGATTCCCTCAAATACTGACAAAGCTTTCACCCTGCACCCACCCACCCCGCCAACTTTTAGTGCTTAATTCCCTCAAATACTGACAAAGCTCTCACCCTGCACCCACCCACCCCGCCAACTTTCAGGGCCTAATTCCCTCAAATACTGACAAAGCTTTCACCCTGTACCCACCCACCCCGCCGAGTTTCAGAGCTTAATTCCCTCAAATACTGACAAAGCTTTCACCCTGCACCCACCCACCCCGCCAACTTTCAGGGCCTAATTCCTTTAAATACTGACAAAGCTTTCACCCTGCACCCACCCACCCCGCCGAGTTTCAGAGCTTAATTCCTCAAATACTGACAAAGCTTTCACCCTGTACCCACCCACCCCGCCAACTTTCAGTGCTTAATTCCCTTAAATACTGACAAAGCTCTCACCCTCCACCCACCCACCCCGCCCCTCTAAAGAATAAACATCATAAAAGCTCTGAGCAAAATCAATTATGAAACAAACACTGTAATCTTGGCAAAAATTTGATAGAATTTCTCACCAATACTTCAGAAGAGCAAGAAACCTTCCAATTTTTTTTGGAGCGACAACCAATAATTGGACCAATAAGCATCCGGTAATGTACACAGATCGATGGTATGGAAGACCAATCAAATCCTCTAGATCTCCTCAACAATTGAAACATTTACTTATTACTTGATTGTGCTTTCAATTTTGAAATATAGTCATAACATAACACAACAAGATTACGGGCTAACAAGGGTGAATCACCCCATAAAAATCCCAAACTAACACCACCATCACCACAAAAAATCAACAATTTAAAGACGCCCAGAGTTAGTAAAGAACTTATCAATGTTGACTTTAAAGTTGTGAACAGAATTGGAGCTAACTATCCACTCAGGCAAACCATTCCACTCATTAACAACTCTTTGCGAAAAGCTAAAATGCCAAATATTTATCCGTGTGAACTCTTTGGTCAACTTCAAACTATTACCACGTGTCGCATGAGGATTAGCTGAAACATGCAACAAATAACAGAAAGTCAAAGCATCAGTATCAGATAGGAACTTAAAAATCTGTGTTTAATCTGTGTTTTGCCTTTTGTTACTATGTTTACTTATCATTATATCTTCATGAATGTTTGTCTGATTATTAGGCGCATTAAATTAAGTTTTTTTTTTACAGATAATGTGCCATATAAATGATTTGAGCTTGGATCTAGCTCTTGTACAAAACAACCACCTTAATCAAACTATACACATCCTGGCCCAGTCAAGCCCAGGTACGGAAATAAGCCACACTCACCATAGCAACATGGTAACTAGGTGGGGCAAACAAACCTCAATCATGCATTACCAATGCATTAACATTTGGATGTTCGCGACGCCTGCCGCAAGTTTTGATCCATTTATGGGACTTCTCCGGATCTTTAAAGTTTTTAGCAAAAGGAATGAACAAAGCTCCGTTTGCTTATTATTCTGGGTAACGGGAATTAAATTTACAAAGCTCGTAGCAGGCCTGTAAGTGCAATTTTTGTTCACCACTTTGTCATCACCTAGTCTGTGTGTGCAGAAATTTGTTTTATGCAGTATATTACATTGACTGCATGAGCGCGCGCCGCTAGCTAGCTGTACTGTACCAGTACCTCGTAGGATTTTTTCCCCACTTAGTTATGCAGATCTTGTTGCTAGGCAAATTCATATAGTGATTCGTTAATAAAGCTGTCAATCATCTAACTTAGGTTAATTGGGTCCAGTGCTTTAAAGTTAGATATAGCGCCTGAGAGGTTAGAGAACCGTATCAAATAACACAAGAACAAACGGTGCGAGGTAAAATAAGATATGTGAAAAGTAAAAGGAATATTCCAGTGAATTTCCATTTTCATATATTTGAACTATCGTGATTAAAATATGGCAGCGTACATTTGATTCCGAAATGATACTGATTAGCCTATCGATTAAAGTGCACTTTGTACAATTGTGTATCAACCAATCAAAACACAAGAATTTAAAGCTATTTAACTTCACGTTAGAGATGATAACTGGCTTTTAACAAAAAAAATGCAGATCAAAGGCAATGTTTTTGTTTGAAAATCTTTGTAAATTATTGGATACATTTTTTGTTTGATTATTGGGCAATGGCATACACCTTACAAGAACATGCTTTGCCCGTCTGCTCATGCACCTTACAATCTAAGTGAAATAAAAATACATTTTCATGTTATAGAAATATATTAATAATTATTTTATGACATCACACTTTATACTGCAAGTTCACTTTTCAACACACTGAAGAAATCTTTGAAGTGCAAAATGCTCGTTTGTTTGTTTGATGAGGGTTTAACGGCACCACGGCTACGAGGGTCAAATTGTGCCTGAGAGGTTAGATCATTCTAGAGGTAGGAAGGAAAGAAAACAAGGGGAGAATGAAAGAAATACAACTAAAAGTCAGAAAGATCGAGAGAGGAGGTGCATGTGTGAAAAGAAAACAAAAAGTAGAGAGAGGGGATGGGACAGGAGGACTAAATATGGTCGTAGAGGGAAGCATGATGAAGGAAGGAGATAATTTTCTCTGGAGGGTTTTTCTGGAAGAGCTCGGCAATTGAGTTTTGGGGAGCGAGAAAAGCTCTGGGAAGGTTGTACAGGGGGAAAGCAAGGAGAACGTGCACAAAATCCCAAAGGGCATTAGATGGCCAACGTGGTTTTTCTTTAATAGTCGTCTACCACACATATGAAAATGAACATTTATGAGGATATTCCTTTAAGCAGTTGGTAGTGATGAAGAGGCGGTCAGTTTTCAGGGGATCCATTACAAAGAGTTTAAAATTTACATAATTCAAAACATTGTTTGGTAATTGTGCTCTATCATGTAGAATACACATGTTTGACCAGAGCATATATATATATATATATATATATATATATATATATATATATATATATATATATATATATATATATATATATATATATATATATATATATATATATATATATATATACTTCTTCCACATTCACGCATCCCTTACAACCTGCTTAGCAAATGTTCCCGATAAAGTTATGATTGACAATCATTACATAAATAAATGCCGTACCTCATCACCCAAGTGGAACACTTCTGTGCCATACTGCATTGAAGAGTAATGTTTTCCCAGGCAGTAGACGGGTGAGGAGAATAATAGTGGAAACTCATCCTTGTCCTCAATGATGACAATAATTCTGGTCATTTGTTCGTTGGGTTCAGCCGCAACTACTGAGAAAGTATTCAAAATCGGTGTTAGTTTATTGGCACAGATTGATCTAAAAACCAGTACCTCCCTTTGCACAAAAGAACAATTTATGAATGTATTAAGTAACTAGACTATAACATCTAGATTTATACTAACTGTCTAGAATGTTAAAAAAAGTGGTTAGAAAGTTATTGAAAAGTGGTTAGAAAGTTATTAAAAAGTGGTTAGAAAGTCATTGAAAAGTGGTTAGAAAGTTATTGAAAAGTGGTTAGAAAGTTATTGAAAAGTGGTTAGAAAGTTATTGAAAAGTGGTTAGAAAGATTTTGAAAAGTGGTGAAAAAGATATTGAAAAGTGGTTAGAAAAATATTGAAAAGTGGGTTAAAACTTATTGAAAAGTGGTTAGAAAGTTTAAAAGTGAATCATAAAGTTTTGAGGATTTTATTCTTAATATAAGCAAAATTAGCAGCTCAAAATTATTTTAATTTTTGATTGAATATCCATCACTGATTGTAATAAAATATATTAATTGGAGGTAAAACCCACGAATTTTAAATACTTAGCTTTCCTCCTACAATCTTGGACAAAATTGTTGTCACTTTTATCCTTCCACCCCATTTCAATGTTGCATGAAATACAAGAGTCCCAGGATGATCCTCTTCAACTCAAACATTGATATGGGGTACAAGGGGGCTCAACTCAAACATTGATATGGGGTACAAGGGGCTTAACTCAAACATTGATATGGGGTACAAGGGGCTCAACTCAAACATTGATATGGGGTAGAAGGGGGCTTAACTCAAACATTGATATGGGGTACAAGGGGGCTCAACACAAACATTAAGACAGAGTACAAGAGGGCTCAACTCAAACATTGGTATGGAATACAAGGAGGGGGAGGGGGGGGGGGGGGCATAAGAACATGGGTTTAGTTACTTTCATTTCCTGTAGCCTTTGAATATTTTCTTATTTTAAGTCCTTACTGGAAAACGTGCTAATTATACCAAAGATATAGGATCACAGTCATCTTAGGATCACAGTCATCTTATGATCACTGTCATCTTAGGATCACATTCATCTTAGGATCACAGTCATCGTATGATCACTGTCATCTTAGGATCACATTCATCTTATGATCACAGTCATCTTATGATCACTGTCATCTCATGATCACTGTCATCTTAGGATCACAGTCATCTTAGGATCACTGTCATCTTAGGATCACAGTCATCTTATGATCACTGTCATCTTATGATCACTGTCATCTTAGGATCACATTCATCTTATGATCACAGTCATCTTATGATCACAGTCATCTTATGATCACTGTCATCTCATGATCACTGTCATCTCATGATCACTGTCATCTTAGGATCACTGTCATCTTAGGATCACAGTCATCTTAGGATCACTGTCATCTTAGAATCACAGTCATCTTATGATCACTGTCATCTTAGGATCACTGTCATCTTAGGATCACAGTCATTTTAGGATCACTGTCATCTTAGGATCACAGTCATCTTAGGATCACTGTCATCTTAGGATCACAGTCATCTTATGATCACTGTCATCTTAGGATCACTGTCATCTTAGGATCACAGTCATCTTAGGATCACAGTCATCTTAGGATCACAGTCATTTTAGGATCACTGTCATCTTAGGATCACAGTCATCTTAGGATCACTGTCATCTTAGGATCACAGTTATCTTATGGCAATTCTGGCATATTTTCCTGGCAAACTGTTGAATATGACAGTCTTTATGTGCAAAATCACCAAGTTGGTATATATGAGTGGCATTTGAGTCAATATTTGGTTGGACAAAAGCAACACTTCCAGGTTGGTTGGAACTGTTTTTAATATTTGCATTTCCATTCAAATGAAATATCTAAATTTTACACTCGAGGCACACGTAACCATGAATTTCCATGTGTGTGAGTGTGTACGTGTGTGAGTGTGTGGAGAAGGGGGAGCAGGGAGGGGGATACGTTTCCACAGTAAAATTGTCCAATTTCACATTAATTATAAGAAGGTTTATGAGATTTGTGTATGTTGCACTTAGTGAGGGAGGGGGGGGATGGGGAAGGTGGGGGTGCGAACACGAAGATACCTGTTGCCTACATACCTGCACTGTCACCTATAGTTCGTTTCTTCCTTCCACATAGCTGACAACTCGGCTCATCAGTGTAGGCTTCAATGGTCACTGTATAGCTTAAAACTTGTTCTGTTTCTAAATCTATTGTTGCGGTGGGTTTGACACAAAGCGCTGGGTTCTCTCCTGAGGGGTCTACAAAAAACAGTGAGTGTTCCACGCAACCTAAAAGGGAAAAAATGATAAGGTAAGGGTGGCTAGTTATGTAGTCCACCTAAAGGTGCTTCACGTTGAATGAAACCAACTCTGTGGGCATGACCCAGTGGAAGGAAAGTAAGAGTACCAATGTAGAAAAATTCGGAGATGCCAGACGGGTATTGAACCCGTGCACATGCGAAGACACAGTGGTGCACAGCCAGAGCTTTAAGCAGTCAACTACCTGACCACCTGAATAAAAAGATACAGTAATCTCTTATTTATTTTATTGCAACAGTAAACATAAAACCATACACCGAGATTCTGATGCAGGCCAAAATGAGGCTCTGCAGGTAGAAGGCGATGGTACAAAATGTTAGAAGTACATCCATTATATACAAACAAACAAACAAACATTACAAATACTATGCGTTCCTATCAAGAGTACTGGACAACACTCCCCTTATTTCTATTATTTGATGACAATGGGTTTGAATACATGCAAATCTCACTTACATGAATTTTTTGCTAATCAATCAATCAATCAATCCAATCAATCAATCAATCATCAATCAATCAATCATTCATCAATCAATCAATCAAAACTACCAAATGTTATTTAAAAGGGTTCAGGAACAAACATGTCTTCCATCAAAACTTAAAAGAGGTAATAGTCTCAGCAGATTGTACTTGTAATGGAAAACTGCCCCGGACTTTACTAGAGGAGATGCCAAAACAATATACCTTGATCCTGACTGGTTCGAATAAATGAGCCTGAAAGACTGCCCTTGGCGTTGGACCCTCGTTCAATTTACCTTAGTGCTTTCTATCCTTTGATCATCAAAGCTTGTCTGTTTCCATACCTTTGCACACATCCAGCTTGATCAAAAAGGGGTAGGGTGCCACTGACCAAAAGGGGAGTTTGTAAGGCATCAATGGCACTTTAGAGCAGGTTTGAGGGCACTTGAAATGTAAATAAGGGAGTAATCAAAACAAACGAAAAGGGTCAGAGTGGGGGCAATGAGGGGCAGGGTGGAGTACCTCTATGAAAAAGCAAAACAAAGGGCCTGCCTTGTTCTTGCGTTTTACATTATTTGATAAAACTTCATGATTATGAGCTTCATTGTGATCCATATCACAGTGATTTTGGTGACCATAGCTTTTGTTGATGCGTGGAGCTTCCAGCTGCAATAGTTTCACTGTTCAGGAAAATCATCATACAAAAAAAAACTACAAAGCTAAATGGATTCCCATTCTTAAGTGTACAGTACCCATTAAAGTGTAGAGAATGAAACAACAGTACCACCTATCCCCATACCCCCTCACATGGGTAGAAGCTCAGTACCACCTACCCCCTCGTTCCCCCTCACATGGGTAGAAACTCAGTACCACCTACCCCCTCGTTCCCCCTCACATGGGTAGAAGCTCGGTGCCTACCCTCTCATAACCGCTGCACATGGGCCAAAGTTAAGTACCACCTACCCTTCATACCCACCTCACATGGGTAGAACCTCAGTACCACCTACCCTCTTGTTCCCCTTCACATGGGTAAAAGCTCGGTACCTACCCCCCACCCCTTCTCGTCCCCAACCCCCTCTCCTCCTTATACCTCCTCACATGGGTCCAAGCTCTACCTTTACCAAAATCTAACAGAATTGATTTACAAAACAATTTACCGGTGATCAGCTACTCACATGGACCACTGATGTCTCCTTCATATGCTTTGTATTTCACCTCTGTGCCAGGGCTAGCAAATGGAGCAACAAAGGTTGCACACGCTCCGTTGGTGTTTTCTGTTATAGAAACACTGAAAATAAAAAAAAGAAGACTCATGACGTATAATGTGGAACATACAGATGAAGGTTATGATGATAATGAAACCAAACTTTACATAGCCATTATACCAAAATGTTTTATGCGCTCATTTCTCTGGCAGCTAGAAGAGTCAGTACACATGAACTTCACCTAAAGTAAAAAACAACGCGTTTTTACGCTTCTTTTCTCAACTGGTGTTCGTAGAATCAGGCAGGGGTGAATGTCCTGCTGTGCCATTTAACGTCCTCATCCGATGAGCAATGAGCGCTTGCCAACCAATGTCTCAGAGGCTGAATGAGGAGCAGGCAATGTAGACGGCATACTTATGTCCTGCCATCTGGACTGCCATTTAACATCCTCATCCAATGAGCAATGAGCGCTTTCCAACCAATGTCCCAGAGGCTGGATGAGGACCAGGCAATGCAGACGGCATACTTCTACCCACAGAGTCAGGTGTATATGTCTGAAGGCTGTGAAAAAATCTTCAGGTTGAATCGCCTGAGACTAGAACCTCAGTCATGCACACTACCAACTCAGCCACCCGTGTGTTTGATTGACTACTGAATGATTGCCAAGTGGGAAAGGCATCGGGAAGGATAACACTGTGGGCAAGCACACTAAATAAATTCCATGACAAAAATAATTAAAAAAACCCTTTCATTTTGGTGCTTTTGAAAAGAGAGAGAAGGGGGCCTGGGAGTGGGAAAGAGAAGGTGGGGAAGAGGACAGTTGCCACAAGTTTCTTCTAATCTTGAAAAGAATTTCAGTTGATTAGTAGAACATTTTCTCCATTTTAACCACAAAGACCCAACCAGGAAGCCTGAGACCCAACCAGGAAGCCAGATACCCAACCAGAAAGACAGGGACCCAACCAGAAAGCCAGAGACCCAACCAAGAAGCCAGCTAGAGACCCAACCAGGAAGCCAGCTAGAGACCCAACCAGGAAGCCAGCTAGAGACCCAACCAGGAAGCCAGCTAGAGACCCAACCAGGAAGCCAGCTAGAGACCCAACCAGGAAGCCAGAGACCTAATCACGAAGCCAGAGACCCAACCACGAAGCCAGAGACCAAACCAGGAAGCCAGAAAACCCAACTAGGAAGCCTAGCATGAACTTGGGTTGGTGCAACATGAAGGTGGAGTTCTAAGGTGCAAACTGCTAACTCGTTTCTAATCATATGGAAGTGATATAACATTATAATTTTCCAAAACCTTTATATCATTGTGAGTTTTCACTTTTCCATAGAGGAATCACAAAAGTTTGATCACTGTAATAATTTAAGATTTTTTTTAGTTTTTTGTCCTATACTTTCTGGAAAAGGTGCAAAGAGTTGTCGATGATGGTGCATGTATTCATTGATTGCCCTTGGGCTAATGGCCTGTACTTGTGGCCAAAATGATTCGAACAATATATCACACAATAAAATCTTTGATATACCCTGCCTATGATGTTCAAAATTGTGTGCTATTCAAAACAGCATGGTAAGTATTAATTTCCTAATTGAAAGAGGGGATCAAGTATGTTTACAAATTAAATATTTCTACCAATGATTGTGGTTGATCAAATTGTATTGAGTTGACATCAGGCCCCTAAAGAGGTGCTCCATCCTGACATCAGGCCCCTAGAGAGGTGCTTCATCCTGATATCAGGCCCCTAGAGAGGTGCTCCATCCTGACATCAGGCCCCTAGAGAGGTGCTCCATCCTGACATCAGGCCCCTAGAGAGGTGCTCCATCCTGACATCAGGCACCTAGAGAGGTGCTCCATCCTGATATCAGGCCTTTAGAGAGGTGCTCCATCCTGACATCAGGCCCCATTAGAGGTACTCCATCCTGACATCAGGCCTCTAAAGAGGTGCTCCATCCTGGCATCAGGCCTCTAGAGAGGTGTTCCATCCTAACATCAGGCCCCTAAAGAGGTGCTCCATCCTGACATCAGGCACCTAGAGAGGAGCTCCATCCTGACATCAGGCCCCTAGAGAGGTGCTCCATCCTGATATTATACCCTAGAGAGGTGCTCCATCCTGACATCAGGCCTCTAAAGAGGTGCTCCATCCTGACATCAGACCTCTAGAGAGGTGCTCCATCCTGACATCAGGCCCCTAAAGAGGTGCTCCATCTTGACATCAGGCACCTAGAGAGGTGCTCCATCCTGACATCACGCCCCTAGAGAGGTGCTCCATCCTGATATCATACCCCTAGAGAGGTGCTCCATCCTGACATCAGGCCTCTAGAGAGGTGTTCCATCCTGACATCAGACCTCTAGAGAGGTGCTCTATCCTGACATCAGGCCCCTAGAGAGGTGCTCCATCCTGACATCAGGCCTCTAGAGAGGTGCTCCATCCTGACATCAGGCCTCTAGAGAGGTGCTCCATCCTGACATCAGACACCTAGAGAGGTGCTCAATCCTCACATCAGGCACCTAGAGAGGTGCTCCATCCTCACATCAGGCCTCTAGAGAGGTGCTCCATCCTCACATCAGGCCTCTAGAAAGGTGCTCCATCCTCACATCAGGCACCTAGAGAGGTGCTCCATCCTCACATCAGGCACCTAGAGAGGTGTTCCATCCTGACATCAGACCTCTAGAGAGGTGCTCTATCCTGACATCAGCCCCCTAAAGAGGTGCTCCATTCTGACATCAGGCCCCTGGAGAGGTGCTCCATTCTGACATCAGGCACCTAGAGAGGTGCTCCATCCTGACATCAAGCCTCTAGAGGTGCTCTATCCTGACATCAGCCCCCTAAAGAGGTGCTCCATTCTGACATCAGGCCCCTGGAGAGGTGCTCCATTCTAACATCAGGCCCCTAGAGAGGTACTCTATCCTGACATCAGCCCCCTAGAGAGGTGCTCCATCCTGACATCAGACCCCTAGAGAGGTGCTCCACCCTGACATCAGGCCCCTAGTTTGGCTTTCTTAGAGAAGTGCTCCATCCTGCCCCTTTTCATAAATCCTCTAAAATTTGTTCACAATAACATTATTTTGATAATAAATTTCTACTTTTATTTGTAAGTGTTCTACAAATGTTGCTGCATGGCCCTTGATACCTTGTATATGCCAATTTGTGTCCATGCCACCCTTCCTCTTTTGTCCATGCCACCCTTCCCTTTTTATCCATGCCACCTTTCCTCTTTTTGTCCATGCCACCCTGTCCATTTTTGCCATGCCACCCTGTCCATTTTTGCCATGCCACCCTGCCCCTTTTGTCCATTCCACCTTTCCTCTTTTTGTCCATGCCACCCTGCCACTTTTTTCCATGCCACCCTGCTCCTTTCTTTCCATGCCACCCTGCCCCTTTCTTTCCATGCCAACCTTCCCCTTTCTGTTTCAAACTAAAGGTTTGGACATAAATTCATTTGAAATACCTTTGCTCTGCAAGACCAAGAGGAAAGTACAGTGATGAAGAATTACTGATAATGCTGAACTTTTGGGTTGAGCTTAGGTATGGTTGCGCCACGTTTGTAATTTCAACAATGAACTGCAAAGAAAATGGTAATACAAAATATGGACTATTGCAACATGAAAGTTATTTGAAGAAAAAAATTATATCATTTGAATAATTTTCATCTTAGTTTTACTGCTCTATACTCAAAAAATTGAAGATTTTTGTTTCCTTTTTGGATTGTTGACATCATCATGAAAATATTTCCTTCCAGATATGTGATATATCGTGTACACTACATTATTTAAACAATGTTTGACAAATCGCTCCTTGTCCGTTGGGCGGCTATTCTCAAAAATTAACTTGACTAGCTGTCTGATAAAATGGCACTTGCAATCAACACCTCACAAAGACAAGGATGGATCTTTAAATGATTTTTATCTTTAACTTAATATTCAACAAGTTCATGATTAACAATTAGCCCTGCCACTCTTATGAAATCTGTCATTAATAAAATCATTCAGGTCCCTATTTAATCTTTTCAGAGGGGTGCTCCATCTGGCCCCTCATTGCCCCGTGCTGCCCCCTTCCTATATCAAGCTACAAGTTTGTGATTTCAGTACAAAATTTTACACTGACCATCAACATTTGTCATCTCAAAAAAAAATATTTGTTTTTTTTGCATCATCTAAAAAAATAGCAAATTTTACAGGAAGAATAATTTGAAAAAAATTCATGATATATGACAGATACCTCTATTGGGGCATCACTGCTTGGAAAATTAAGTTCTGCTACAACAATCTGGAACCTGCCGCCCTCTGCACGTACATCAAGGTAGATTGGTTCGCCTAGAATTAGTGGCATAAATATTTCTCTGTTACCGTTAGTCTGTGTAAAAGAGAGAGACCTGATTATACCACAGTAATATCTAATGAAATAATACCTCCAGCTTTCTTCTTTATTCTAAACCTTGTAAAGAATACCAGATGGATCAAAGATGATTGAAAATTTATTTTCTTTATTTAGCATATTTAACATTTTAATAATCTTTAAATTTCCTCAATTCAGATCTTTTCCCTAATTACAGCTTTGTAAGTAATTTATAATAAATTAAAACAATGCTCTCCCTTATACATAACCAGTCTTTAACATAGACCCAGACCTGAAAAAAATGTTACTGTTTCGGTGGGTGAACCACGGGAAAAACGGAAAGTCGCAGGAAGAAAAGTTTTTTGTATTAAAATAATTTGAGTAAGCAACAGTATATATGGTAATTATGTGCTCTAAAAACGTCCTCCATGTAATTGTGCGATGAATAGTACGTTATATTGCAAAAGAGGGAAGCATATACAGATTTATTTACAATATTAATATTATTTCGGTCGTGATTTTGCGTGGGAAGATTCTCCAGTTTTTAGAGTATTTAGCAAAAGGAATAAGGATCCATTTACTAATCATTCTGGGTAATGGGAATCGGATTGAAAGAGCCCTTAGCGGGTCCGTTGGCGCAAGTTTTGTTCACCATATTGTCGTCACTCAGTCTGTGTGTGCTGAAATTTGTTTTGTGCAGTATATTGCATTGACTGCATGAGTGCGCATCGCTAGCTAGCTGTACTGTACCAGTTTGCCCCACTTAGTTATGCAGATTTTGTTGCTAGGCAAATTCTCGCGGTGATTGGTTGAAAAAACTGTCAATCAACTAACTCAGAGAAGTCAATTATTGTCTCGGTAAGCAAAGGCAGAAGGTGTAGTTACCCTCAGAATCTATGGAAATGACAAGTAAAAGACTACAAGGTAGAAGTATTTGCAACCATACCTGATCTGCGTCACTGTAACCGAAAGAAAACAATTCTTCACCCAAGCTTATTTCACCCAAGACGATCTCAACCTCAGATACGTCCACAAACATGGGATACTCGTCGTTAACGTCCATGATCGACACATCTACAGTTACAGCATTCTTTTGAAAAGCTGGGACATTATCCACAAATACCGTTAAGCGTGCAACTGGGTGCACCTGCTTTTCAAAATCATCTATAACTGGGCATTTGGTCCGCATAATCTCTCCAGTGCTTGGATTAATGTCAAATTTTGTGGAAACACTGTTATCTGTAACAAAGTATTTAAATCCAGAATACTAAGTTGGTGCACAAAGCAGAAATTTGTATGAAAAAGGAACATTTATTTTAAATCCTTCTTCGTCCGACCACATTTGAATTGAGGAGAGTATAGTGTGATATGATTCAGGATATTAAAAACAACGGTTAGGGGTATAATAAGAAGGGTCACCTCTCTGAAAGGATGAGGGGGAGGAGTAGGAACCTCAAAAAGTTTTCAGAAAACATTTTCCTCCACCCCCTTGGCCCCGAAAATCCTGCTCTGAAAACTACAATTAGGTCTATGTGAACAAACAACCTTTTGTCAGTAAGATATGATCCTCAGCGAAAGTACATTTGGGGTTGAATACATTTCAGTCTCAACAGAAACTAAAAATTCCAGCAAAATCTTACTTTCCAACTCGTAGTGTAGAACTCTGTTGGCATCAGTCCCATCTTTATCTGTGGCTGTTACTATGCCAACTGAAAGTTCTTCGCATACACCACCAACCATTGCGGAGTGTTCCTCGATTTCAAATGTGTATGCAGCCTAAAGAAAAATAAAAAGGCACCCATAAAAATACACCCTGTTTGTTATGTATACAAATAAAGTATCAATTATTCTTTAAAGAAGTATCAATTGTGAAGTATAAAGGCCTTCAAAAATGGCAAAAAGTGAAAAGTAGGGTCCAAACCTGATCTACTTGCAGCCCTCTTGGTTCTTCTATTTGAAACTTGATTTACCTCTAATGAAACATAAAATTGCTTTGACTATTTTCAAGCTACAAATTGAAATTTGCAAATGAAATATGACTGCTTAGGGAGTGAATCCTGTAATATGCATGTTTTCATTAGAGAATATGTTAAATTATTGTTTTAATATTCCAGAAATTTTACGTGATTATTGCAAAGCTTAGTTAAATTCATACCCAACTTCTGTCTTAGTTTTCCTCTTAAATGGTGTTTTTCATTATAAAGACAAATGCCACAACTTTCTAATCTAATAAAAAAAAATCTTAGTTGATTTTTTTAAATTTTGAGTACTTATGACTGCTATTGAGACACAGAGAGTGTGGAACTGTGAATGATGGAAGTAAGCACTAACTACGTCTTTACGGTGAGGGATGGTGTAATGAATGTCACATAATATCCGACTTATGGCAGACAGTATTTACCAGTTACTACTCTGTTGCATATGATGGCATAAAAACTGAAAGATCATTTAAATTTGCCTCACTGAAACTTGGGAACAGTCTCTGTACTCACATCAGGAATGCCCCTGCAATCAATAACTTTAAAATGTTCTAAAAACACACCATTTCTCTTGTTATTCTCGTATTTTATTATTATTATTATTACTGTCAACCCTTGAACCGTCTTCTGATTTTACCAGAGATCTTCCACAATGAGGTAAGTAATCTGGTTCTAAGTTAAAATGCGTTGAAGCTGAAGCATGACAGATCTTCCTAATTTGGTTTGGTTTGATGATATTTAACGACACGCAGACAGCGTGGCCGATGGTGCCAGAGCGTTTCACTTAAACCAAAGGTACCATAATTAGGAAATGCATATAAAATGGTAAAGTACAAAAAACAGTAGTGGTGCAATGGGAGAAAGGAAGGGTTGTAGAGATGGGTGCTTTCATTGTTTTTGCCTTTTTTTTTATAAAAGCTAAAGGTTTTGATCATCATTTAATTTTAATCAAGTATTTGCTGCAATATTCTGAAAAAGAAGGGGAGGGGGTAACTCTAGGGTGTTTCTAACAAAGTGAGTGAAAACAGATTTACACAAGTACAGCTCTGTTTCAAACATACATAAAATAATTTCTCAGCGTGCAAAATTTTCAAATTAAGAACACCACAAAGAAAGTAACCTGATCAAATATCGGAGCGTTGTCGTTGATGTCTGTCACAACAAGCAGAAACTGCAGCTCTACCAACGTGTTGGTATTTTGGATCACAATCTGCATGAAAAGAATAAGTTTCATCCTCATCATTTAGATCTCAAAAGTAAATGTTGCAAACAAGCAAGTGGTATGTCTCAAATTTACTTCTAATCAATAGTCAAATATCTAAATGATTAATTTTGAATTCACAATTGACAAATGAAATGAACTATGAAATTCACCTCGCTTGTTAATGGGGGTATTTATGAGAGTTATACTGACCTTTTATGCTATAAATATGCAGTCTGGTCTCAGACCTGATTCACCGCTAATACAATCCCGAAACAAAAACTGCTCCCTCCTTTAGTCCCACTTATAACCTGTCTGGTATTCAAACTCATCACTTCTTTTGAGCGCTGATTTGATTAATGTCATCGCTAGTCTCTTAATTTTCATGTTAAAATTCTCCTGGAATAGGCATTTTCTGCTTTCTTCACTCCAATTGTTTTTGCAGATAACCTTCGACCTCAAGTTTTGACGTAAGAAGCCTCTGAACAACATTTCCAGGTAGATTGCATATTAAGCATAGGCAGTAAGGCATAACTTGAAGTAACTATCAGGAAATAACTATCTTTAAGAGGAATGGTCCATCAATCATTCATGGGTTTGCACAAAGTCCTCCCAAGCATACAATGTATATTTATATTTAGGCTCATCTAAGGACTAATCTGATTCGCTTCACTGAACAGCAGATAGGTGGCTTAAGCCCCAGATGAATGACCTATTGTGTACAGTGTAACAGTAGCTAACATGTGAACTGTGAATAGACTATGAAGATGCTGTCTGTTCAGAAGGTATAGATTACACCTGTGTTCTGTATGGTGTAACAATAGCTGGTTGCTAGTCAATAGATTGTGAAGTCTTTTGGCGTGAATGGTTTGGATTACCCCTGATTTTGAGAAAATCAAGGGTGTCGGGTTGTAGGGGTCTAAGGGCCAAAGATTATAAATGAAATGTATATATATATATATATATATATATATATATATATATATATATATATATATATATATATATATATATATATATATATATATATATATATATATATATATATATATATATATATATATATATATATATATATATATATATATATATATATATATATATATATATATATATATATATATATATATATATATATATATATATATATATATATATATATATATATATATATATATATATATATATATATATGTATATATATATATATATATATATATATATATATATATATATATATATATATATATATATATATATACATATATATATATATATATATATATATATATATATATATATATATATATAAATATATATATATAAATATATATATATATATATATATATATATATATATATATATATATATATATATATATATATATATATATATATATATATATATATATATATATATATATATATATATATATATATATATATATATATATATATATATATATATATATATATATATATATATATATATATATATATATATATATATATATATATATATATATATATATATATATATATATAAATAAAGTACAACACAAAATATATAATAACAAAAAACCTGTAAGTAGCAAAATTAACAAAAACCTGAAAATATGATCCTAAGCGTACCTTTTACTCAAAAAATATTCATACTTTGAAATAGGTATCACGGTATGTGGTTAATCGTAGGGCCGTTATTATCCTCCCTAAGTGTGTTGGATATAGGACCATACTATTTCTCCACTAAACAGGAAACAACATTTATAATAAACTTATCTACTTAAAAAAATTCTGCCTGAATGTACAGGAGACAAATCCCAATGTACCCCCAGAAATTATGACTCCGGTTGAAAGTAAACTTCAGCTTTGACACAGTACAGAGAGATTTAAAAGTTTGGCATATTGCAAGCAAGCAATTGTAGATCATAAACTGATGATAATCCAAGTTGCCACAAGCAGTTACCGACATCTAATGATAGTTTTTATAATGCTTCAACACTCACCTGTAAGTCCCTCTCCAGAGCAGGTTCATCGTAATTGAATGTTTTACTTGTTTTCACCAAATTGGAGTCGATAAAGACATAAGCACCGCCCTCGATAACAACAAAAGTGCCCTTACTTGTTATCTCACAAACCTCCACTCCAGCTTGCTCCTCCTGAAAAAAAAAAAAAAAAAGATTTATAAAATGATAATCAGTGGGCTAATCTATGGCTATACCATAATGACTGACATACAGTACTTAGGTAGATTTGGTATTTTACATCCCTTTCTCTACAGCTGAAGGTGCAGTGGCTCAGGAATTATGCTCGAAAGCGAAAAAATACCAGGTTGGACTCCCGTCGTGAGCGCTGCATTGTGTCTTTGAGCAAGACAGTTTACCTTACTTGCTCTGGTTATCTCAGCTGTAATTGAGTTCCAGCACTGCTGGAGATTTAACCTACGATGGGCTGGTGTACCCTCCAGGAGTAGTCATATGCTCCCCTTTACTTGAACTATGGATGCAGGGAATAAGTACCAACCCTATGGGCCTAATGGTTTGGATGGATTTCACCAATTCTCAACAACTAAGGTTTTATAGAGATATCCATGACCCTAGTGAATGAAAATCCACCGGATCGTTATATATCAGTTCCTTATAATGCGCAATATCACAATTTTACATCGTTTTATTACGCGCCTGTCAAACCCTTCAGGTTGCAGCTAGAGATGGTGCCCTAAACTTAACTGGACCAGGACAGGATGTATACGAACACCCTGTTGTCATGATTCCTTTTCGAATAGGTTTCAAAGATCCAGGTAGGATGTTATTGACCTACCATCAGGACAGAGAGCTTAATGTCCCCTCCTTAGGACAGTGTGCACCATTCAACAATTGCCATTTCTTCCAATGGCTGAATGGGGAGTATAAACTGCAGACAAAAGGCTTCCGCTCTGATGTTCGGCATATCTATCTGCATAGCTGTGGAAAATCCAGTTAGACCTGACCTAGCCTTGAACCTGAGACTTCCAGCATTTCAGTCGTGAGCTCTGCCAACTAAGCTACCTGATTGAAGTCAATACCTCTCACTTGCGAAGCTGATGATATGACCGATAGACCAAGGAGGTCATCAAGTTATTTAATTCCTCAAAATATTTGTACATACCTCATTAATAGTGACAGTGAGGTTGCAAGTGGATTGGATGACCTCTCGGACTGGGAAGATTTGGATCAGGATATAGAGGTTGCCACCCAGGCCTGGCACTCCAGAATCTGTGTAACTTACGGTCAAATTCACGGTCTGTAGGTCTTTGTCAAACATATTCATTGACAATGTGACGTCACCATTTGCGGCAACAGAAAAATACTCAGCTACAAAGAGAAAATATTTGCATTATTATAAAGTAACAGTAAGAAAGATATCTAAATCGAAATACATTTCCTTATATTGCTAAAAAACGTTATTTGTGTTCCAATTACAATCGTATTCATTTAATTTATATAACAATCTATTTCATTATTTACATACAAATTAGATGGGGACTATAGTCAAATCTGATTACACTAATATTATATTTACATTCCAATTATTGCATATATTTATATTCAGTTTAAAGGTATAGGGACATATATTGGCATCATTGGCGAACATGCTTTTAAAAAAAACCCCATCATAGTAGCAAAAATTTCATCAAAATCGATTAAACATTAACGGTGTTTAAATCTCAGGCATCTATTTGCATCCGTAGGGCAGCTTTGGAATTTTCTTTTGTAAATTCTTTGATTTTTAAATGTTTGTCGTAATTTTTTGAAGTGGTGCAGTAAATTCTAACCAAAACATTTTGAGTAATTATTTATAATAAAATATAAAAAAAACTAATCTGCTCAGATTTCAACCAATATAGAAATTGCTACAGGTACAAAGACCTGCAAGAAGAAAATGGTTTCCACACACTGGCCATCGACAGATGACAAAATAAACAAATATTGCTAAAAATGATTTGCACGCCTCACACTTCGTTGGTGGCTTCATTTGCTTTGCCACTAACAATTTCTTTTGCCACAGGTTTCTTCTAATAAACACCCATGCTCCAAACCGCGTACGGTGTGCTATTCGAAGTGTATTGGACATAGTCCTATAAACATGAACTGGTTCTATAATAGCCTCACAATAACGCACCACAAATGTATTGTCAGCATCAGATGTAAAAAAGAAATTAGGCTGAAAACATTTAGAAAAATATGACTAGCATACAAAAAAGATATGGAAGATTAATACATATACACAACATTAATAACTGATTGATCTTGTGATATGTTATCCGTCCAAAATGCTGTGTGGATGTTTATTACAGAATGGGTGGTTATTACGTCAAAGTATTCAGCTTTGTATTAACACCATTCTAGTTTAACATTTAATTTTCAATTATATGAAGGCTGCAATCAATCACTTACTTGTTTTTTCCGTATCTACTTCAAACTCATCTTCCTCGGTAAATGTTATCCTATTGTTGCCAGATGTAGCATTGTCCAAGTCCTCGACATATTTATTAAGTTCTATCAATTGTTGGCCCTTCAATTGTGGTTGGAAGAGTTCCTCCCTTATGGTGTTGTCCATTACGTTGACAAGACTTGGTTCGGTATTCACATCTGAAACCACGTAGATGTCCACCTTGAAAATAAGATTGTATAATTGGTTGGTGATTAAGATTTGATGGCAACACGGCAGCCTCTGTTGGTGCAAGGCACCATAACATTCAATGACGGCGCCAGGCACCGTGGCAATTACTGATGGAGCCAGGCACAGTGACAGCCCTTGATGGTGCCAGACACCACAGCGGCCATTAACGGCGCCAGGCACCGTGGCAGCCATTGGTGGCGCCAGGTACTGTGACAGCCCTTGACGGCACCATGAACTACAACAGCCATTAACTGCACAAGGCACCACAACAGCCATTAGTAGCACTCGGCACTACAAAAGCCAGTGGCAGCGCCAGACACCATGGTAGCCAGGATGGAAAGTGGATAAACACCGGGCTAACACCCTGCTCTTTTCGAGAAGTGTTTAGAGAACCAGGCAGGGAGTGAAACTCCTACCATCGTGGCTTTATGTCCCCTCTGAAAAAGGTGAGCACCATCCGACCATTGACCGCTTTCCCCAAAGGTTGGGTGGGGCAGATGATGTAATGCAGAAGGCAAATCTGTGGAAAAATTGCTGGTTAAATTGCTGTTGGACTCAAACATGGGACCTCCAGCATGTCAGTCCTTCACTCAGCCGACTGAGCTACCTGTCTCCCCCACGGTGCCGCTACCGAAGACAGCAATGGTCAAAATGTGCCAGAGAGGTTAAGTTAGGTTAGCGGAGGAGAAAAGGGTGAGAGCAGATAGTGAGATGGGTAATATCGCAGAAGAATGTGAGTGTTTTGATACTCACTACAGTGTCAAAACTTGATTGAAAAAAAATATGCCATTGGGTCGTTGAAGAACTAACTTGTGATGACATGGTTGGAGCTTAAATCCTCTATGCTGGTTATGAATATCATCTACCTTTCTTTACAAAATATGTCACTTAAAGCTTATCCATTAATTGGTAAAGGTTGAATTACATTTTAAAGTGAAGAATAAAGATGTACTGAAAAAGTTAAATTAGAACAGAAAGAACATTTTAATATTGATGTAATATTTATATTTTTGCCACTCTCACTGGCAGACGAGAAACATTCTTTTCCAAAGATAGTACATGCATTATGCAATCAGTTTACCTCCAAGGAATTTGAGCCACTCAAACAAGCAATGATGTACTTTTTACAAATTAATGAAAAATAAAATTAGGAAACCTGAAACTTGATGAAAGTGTCGCTTTATACTTTAGTGATATACCACACATACATTATAGATGTGTCATACCGGGACAATCACACTGCCCGCAAAGCATGCCCTTCACGACCCAGGCCCTGGGGAAAATATTGTGTCACAAATCAGAATAAATGTTAGTGAGTGGGAAAAAAGATTCAAAACACACTGTTGAAACATAAGATTTATAATTAGGTCTTTCAAGACAGCAAGTCACACAAATCTAAAGTTTACTGGCTTACTACTTCATTCCAAGTGTTGGGACAATGCCTGCTGCCACATCTAACCATTACATTTACTGGCTTACTACTTCATTCCAAGTGTTGGGACAACGCCTGCTGCCACACCTAACCATCACATTTACTGGCTTACTACTTCATTCCAAGTGTTGGGACAACGCCTGCTGCCACACCTAACCATCACATTTACTGGCTTACTACTTCATTCCAAGTGTTGGGACAATGCCTGCTGCCACACCTAACCATCACAATTACTGGCTTACTACTTCATTCCAAGTGTTGGGACAATGCCTGCTGCCATACCTAACCATCACATTTACTGGCTTACTACTTCATTTCAGGTAAAGTGATAACGCTTGCTGCCACACCTAATCATCACATTTACTGGCTTACTACTTCATTCCAAGTATTGGGACAACGCCTACTGCCACACCTAACCATCACATTTACTGGCTTACTACTTCATTCCAAGTGTTGGGAGAACGCCTGCTGCCACACCTAGCCATTGCATTTACTGGCTTACTACTTCATTCCAAGTGTTGGGACATTGCCTGCTGCCACACCTAACCATCACATTTACTGGCTTACTACTTCATTCCAAGTGTTTGGACAACGCCTGCTGCCATACCTAACCATCACAATTACTGGCTTACTACTTCATTTCAGGTAAATTGATAATGCCTGCTGCCACACATAATCATCACATTTACTGGCTTACAACTTCATTTCAGGTGTAGGGATAACGCCTGCTGCCACACCTAACCATCACATTTACTGGCCTACTACTTCATTCCAAGTGTTGGTACAATGCCTGCTGCCACACCTAACCATCACAATTACTGGCTTACTACTTCATTCCAAGTGTTGGGACAATGCCTGCTGCCACACCTAACCATCACATTTACTGGCTTACTACTTCATTCCAAGTGTTGGGACAATGCCTGCTGCCATACCTAACCATCACATCTACTGGCTTACAACTTCATTCCAAGTATTGGGACAACGCCTACTGCCACACCTAACCATCACATTTACTGGCTTACTACTTCATTCCAAGTGTTGGGAGAACGCCTGCTGCCACACCTAGCCATTGCATTTACTGGCTTACTACTTCATTCCAAGTGTTGGGACATTGCCTGCTGCCACACCTAACCATCACATTTACTGGCTTACTACTTCATTCCAAGTGTTTGGACAACGCCTGCTGCCATACCTAACCATCACAATTACTGGCTTACTACTTCATTTCAGGTAAATTGATAATGCCTGCTGCCACACATAATCATCACATTTACTGGCTTACAACTTCATTTCAGGTGTAGGGATAACGCCTGCTGCCACACCTAACCATCACATTTACTGGCTTACTACTTCATTCCAAGTGTTGAGACAATGCCTGCTGCCACACCTAACCATCAAATTTACTGGCTTGCTACTTCATTCCAAGTGTTGGGACAACGCCTGCTGCCATACCTAACCATCACATTTACTGGCTTGCTACTTTATGCCAAGTGTTGGGACAACGCCTGCTGCCACACCTAACCATCACATTTACTGGCTTACTACTTCATTTCAGGTGTAGGGATAACGCCTGCTGCCATACCTAACCATCACACACTATTGAATCTAGTCATTTAAAGCTACATAAAAACAATACTAATTTAAAATCTAATTTCTGCAAGTAACTTGACTACTTAGTGTTTTGGTTGGACAAAGCAATTTTGCCAGTAAAAGGTAAAATATGTCTAAGTAATTATAAAAAAATACACCTTATTTGAGGCAGGATGCAGTTGTTAGTGGGGTAGAAAGATATTTCACATTGGGAGGGGGGGGGAATCTATTTTTTTTTAACGAACCTACAAAAATGTATGTGTCTTTATGTCCAAAAAAATATTTGTAAAAAAGGGTGGTAAAATTATTAGTAATTATCATATTAGTATAATTTGGCAACATTTACAGAAATTTTCCCCAAAATGAGAAAATAACATTTCCATGACAATTGAACAAAAGTTCCCCAAAATAAATCAAATTTCCTGAAAATCTAAAAAAATCTTTCTGAAAATTGAATAAAATTTCACAAAACTGAAGGAAATTTTCCAAATAATGAAGTAAATTTTACAAAATGAAGGAAATTTCCCTAAAATTGCAGAAATTCGAAAAGTGAAGATTTTGGGAAGGAAAGATAAGAAGGGAATTTGACTCCTCAAAATCAATTCGTAAGACCTTTATTATTAGAGGTGCTAAAATGGTACTTGCCACCCCCACTCCCTCCCCCCTCAATAAAAACAAACTTCCCTGGTTCCCACGCCACTGATTGTGTTTATGAGACACATGTACAAATAATCAAAATTAACGCAGAACATTTTAAAATCTTACCACAACTGTATCGTTTCTTCTTGATGGGTCGGAAGCATTGAATGCATCGATGGTTAATGAATGGGAGCCGAGCGAGACTGTTAGGACGTTGGCAGTTATTTCTCCAGTTGTTCCATCAATGTCAAAATGATTCACTCCATCATCAGACACACCTGTAAAAATAACAAAATTCCTTTACAAAATTCAGTGTGAAATGTAGGGTATTCCCACTTGAATGCGAAGCAAAGAGACAAACAAATCCATTTCTTTTAACCTGTAAAAATCTGTTTTCAATGTTTGAGGACTTTTATAGCTCATGTTTATTGACTGTTTTAGTGAAATTTATTGATATTTTGAAAGATTTAAAGAGAGCTACAAATGATTATTTGATATTAAAAGGAACAGTCTAGGGCTTCCCCTTAAACTCCCACAACTAATAAGCTCAGTGTTCCCAGTATGACATTTTCAGTTAAAGCTCATAATCTGCCGTGATATCAGAAGGAGAATTTTGGTAAGAACAAAAACTAATCATATTACCTATACTTTTAGTATTTTTTTACTTTTGCTGAATTTTTAAGACTGCTCTTGAATAATAGCCCTAAATAATTTTGTAGGAAGACCCCAGCAAAAAATTGAATCGAAGTAAATCATTTTTGCAAAAGAAGTTGAGGTAATGAAGCTACGATCGTAGACTGTTGATAGTAATGAAGAAAGAACAGAGCATGTTTTAGTTCTTTTCGTCATTGTTACCATAAAAACTTCCATTTTTAAAAACATATAGAGTGAAGATTATGTTGATCAATTCTCCTTACGTTGCATAGCACTGGAAACCATTCATAAATGAATTTCAACCAATCAGGAAACTAGAAACTTACTTTACAATTATGAAAAACAATTAAACGTATGAATTCAGCTTTACGCTGATGAATATTGACAAAGTGAAAAAGATCTGAAAGTCAAATAGTGCCAGAGATGTTACATAATATCAAATAGAAAAAAATGATAAATGGTGCATACTAAGTGAAGGTAAAATATGACGTGTAAAAGGAGGAGGTTGGCAGATGCTACAGGTAATGCTGATGGAGTAATCACTTCATTGTGACATTTAAAGGCAACATGAGCTAATTTGCTTTAATATCTATTTTGAAAACCATCCTAGTAGCAAAACCTTTTATCAAAATAAATTCGTCTTTCACCATTTTACAGAAGTTGACAATTTTTAATTCCACGCATCAATTTGCATATTTTATAATGTGTTACATGGTGATCCTGGTACTTTCTTTTGTAAAATCATTTGTTTTATTATGTCTGTCATAAGTGATCTCTCTGAGTTAGTTGATTCACAGCTTTTTCAACCAATCACCGCACAAATTTCGCCCTAGCTTCTCACCATTTGTAAATCAAACAAAAAAGACTGTTTTGTATATTATTCTGTATATTTTGAGAAAGTTTTTAAAATGTTGTTGAATTGAAACGTGAACAGTTATCTCATTTTCGTGCCAAGTGCTTCTTTAAATGTTTTTTTTTTTGCTTTCAAGATGAATGCACAAAAATGGTATCAATAGTGCCTATTCTCACTCTTTCTCCTGCGCTGATCTAATCAACCTCTCTAAAATAGTCGATTGACAGCTTTTTTAACCAATCACCGCACAAATTTACCTACCAACAAAATCTGCCTAACTAAGTGGGGCAAAACCCTAGACGATACTGATACAGCTAGTACAGCTAGCTAGGGGGTGCATTTATGTAGTCAATACAATATAATGTACAAAATAAGTTTCTGCACACAAACTGAGTGACAGACAAGATGGTGAACATAACTTTATCCCCCCTCCTTCTCTTTCCCTTACTGACCTGCTACGGGCTTTGTAATGCGATTCCCATTACCCAGAATGATAAACCAACATAATCTTATTCATTCCTTTTGCTAAAAATTCATAAGATTCGGAGAAGTGCCATAGATGGATCAAAGTTTGCAGAAGGCCACACGAACATCTTAATGTCAATGTGTTGGTATGTCGGTTGTTTGCCCCACCTGCATTGCTTTTGTGGACGTGGCCTATTTTCCATACTCAGAGATGTCAATTCTTTGAAGTGGTGCAGCAAATTTTATAATAATGTTTTGAGTCTTTGCCATGCTTCCAATAAATTTCTATCAGGATTAGATTTTCCCAATATTTTTAGTGGCTGAGATTTAGGAAGGAAATGTAAAGAAGATATGATTTTGAGCTGTTTGCCATAAATCAGAAACTGATCAAACTTTGATCAGTTACAACTCAAAAACTAAAAGTGATATTCTCAAAAATTTAAAAATGCATTTAGGAATTATTACACTTCATTTCAAAGATTAAACAAGCGTATTAAAAAGTGACCTTGCAGTGTAAAGTGTCATACTTGCATTGTTATGTATTTCTTTTAAAATTAATTGCCTCTTTCTAAATTATTGGAAACTTGTTTTGTTTAATTAGTGATATGGGCTTCAATATGCACTTCACAAGATCATGCTTTGCCTATCTACAACCCTGGACAATTCCTGTCATCATCTCGATGATAACTTAAATCTTGACAACCAAAAAATTGAAAAATGATGAATTTTATTCGCCAGAGAAATAATACTACATCTCACATGGCAACCCAAAATAAAAGTTTCTTTGAGTAAGAAAAGTAATGAAAATATTTCGGTTGCCTGAAATTCTTTACTGCCCTAAAATTACTGGCAATTCTAATCCCAAATTTTTACACGTAACTTTGTCCCCACAAGCCCCATAGCACCGATACAATATGTACGATATCATATCACTGAGTAACAGTATACATATGGACGTAGGTAGTCCTGTTAGCGCATGGTTATACATGTGCCTGAAGAAAAATCATTTTCCTAATGGCAAACGATCATATTGTTTTCTTTGTTGATTAGTCTGTTTTTCGATAATTGTCTTGTGCGTTTTTAAAATTAAAGACTTAACATAAAAGTATGAAGTTAGATTATTTATGCAGAAAAATCGTTGGAGGAAGAAGGTTTTTTTTTATTCAAAATTATAATTTAAAACAAGTTTTTGTACTAGCGAGTAAGTTAACAATTTGGGCAATAACAAATTTGGAAATCAGGGAACATGGTTGCCAGTATTTTTCAGCTGGCGACCACAAACCAAAGGCAATGGTCGAGGGTTGCTTATCTATTGTACAATGTTAGGTCTTTCTAAACACACTGGTGAAATCTTTGAAATGCAATTAATCCAAGCCAGAATAGAATATCAATATCGTTTTTTTTTCTCCATTTAGCTTCTTTAATAGTCCATTATAATACAAATGAAAATAAAAAAAAACGTGAATATTCCTTTAAATTCTTACCATCCCAGTCTATGAATTCTGTTTCAACCAATTCAAAATTAACATCTCCTGAGCAAGTTGAAATTGCAGTGATCATAATAATGGGAGTGACCGTATCAATGGCACCTGCATTACTCCTTACAACAAGTCTGTCTCCAGCGATGAGGTCCTGGTGGTAGATGGTGATCATACATGATCCTGCTTCCACTACCTCAATGTCATAATTCTTTGTTGTAAAAGATACTCCTGGTTCTGGATACACATTATTGGCAATCACAGGAATGGTGTATCGTGTCGGCTCCAGTGGACCAATCAGAATTATCTGTCCATAGCCATCTACAAATAGACACAACACAATATAAACAATCATTCATCTATAATGAAAACAATAATGTTATGGTAATTTTATGCGCTCACACTCAACAAGGTTTCTGATTGGTTAGTTGGTGAGGTTAAGCATAACAGTGATGGTCAAATTGTGCCAGAGAGGTCAAAAAATTAAGCTCTGCAAGTATTGAAATAAGCCACACCTACCATAGCAACGTGGTAACTAGGTGGGCCAAATAAACATTAAATCTGCAATCATGCATGACCAATGCATTGACATTTAGATGCTCATGTGGACTGCCACAAGTTTTGATCCATTTAGCACTTCTCCCGATCATTAGAGATTTTAGCAAAAGGAATAAACAAAATTATGTTTGATTATTCTGGGTAATGGGAATCAGATTTACAAAGCCCGTAGAATTAAGTGCAATTTCTGTTCACCATCTTGTCGTCACTCATTGAGTATGTGCAGAATTTTTTCTCGGCATGAGCATGCGCCGCAAACTAGCTGTACTGTATCACTACCGCGTAGGAGTTTTGCCCCACTTAATTACGCAGATTTTGTTGCTAGGCAAATTTGTGTGGGGATTGGTTGAAAAAGCTGTCAAGCAACTATTTTAGAGAGGTTAATTTGATCAGCACAAGAGAAAGAGTGAGAATAGGCACTGTTTATACCATTTTTGTGCATTCATCTTAAAAGCGAAAAAAAAAACATTTAAAGAAGCACTCGGCAAAAAAAATAGATTACTGTTCATGTTCCAATTCAACAACATTTTAAAACTTTCTCAACATATACAGAATAATATACAATATAGTCTTTTTTGTTTGATTTACAAATGGTAAGAAGCTAGGGCGAACTTACAAAAAGTCAGGTAAAATTTGTTAATACATATAAAAAGCATGCCAGTGCTCCACATTAGCAGGCTGAACACAAGATGAGACCTCTAATAATTTAAAACTAGCATGGGATAGTTGAATAAAATCCGTCAGTTTTCAGCTGAAGTTTCCTTTAAGTCACCGAGAATTAAAACCAAGCATGTAGCTTTCAGGGAAAATAACAGTCTATCAAATTAGGTTTCTACAGTAAACCACACTGTGATCCGTAGCTGAGCAACAAGTCACTGGGCAGCCAACTTAGTCCCATTTATGAAAACTGTGATCTCTTCCAATACATATATTGATCACTGGAAATTTCTTCCAAACAATGATTCTAAATGCTCAGAATCATGTTCTATTATAATACTCTGAATTATGATCTTAGTTTTCTGATATTAATTCTACCCCCTGCTACAAAATGTAGCATTGCCATTTAGTGTATCCTGCTACTTCTTAATCCGCATCTCTGCTTGCTTGCCTTAAAGGTCTACACACATCCAAACTTGAACAACCAATTAGGAGTTTCTAAACTTGAACAGCCAATTAGAAAGAGTTTCCAAGCTTGAAGAGCCAATTAGAAAGAGTTTTCAATTTTGGGCAGTCTATAAACTTTAGAAATAAGAAATTTCATTATGGCTGATTAAAGTTTGAGGATAACATCAAGCTACATTTGTCATGTATGACCTGGTGGAAAAAATCCTTATGTTATTCTTAATATTTCTTGCCTTAATCTTATCCACTGAAAATGTTCATGAGAATCCTGATGGTATTTGACTGGGTGGGTGAGTTGGTGGGGGGTGAGAAGGGGGGGGGGGGGGGGATAGGGGTGCAAGGGGATTATCGTTAAAACTCAAAAACTGCAAATCACTTGCAATCCCTTAAAGAATCATGATAGATAATTTGAAAAACAAGGTCAATCTATTATATATAATATTTACAGGAGTTTGATGTAGCTTTTTCCTTGTTTAACGGATTGGTTTGGTGGTATGCAATGACAGGCAGGCAGGTGCTTCTTTAACGGATTGGTTTGGTGGTATGCAATGACAGGTGCTTCTTTAACGGATTGGTTTGGTGATATGTAATGGCAGGTGCTTCTTTAGTGGATTGGTTTGGTGATATGCAATGGCAAGTGCTTCTTTAATGGATTGGTTTGGTGGTATGCAATGGCAGGTGCTTCTTTAACGGGTTGGTTTGGTGGTATGCAAAGGCAGGTGCTTCTTTAACGGATTGGTTTGGTGGAATGCAATGGCAGGTGCGTCTTTAGCGGATTGGTTTGGTGATATGCAATGGCAGGTGCTTCTTTAATGGATTGGTTTGGTGATATGCAATGGCAGGTGCTCCTTGAACGGATTGGTTTGATGGTATGCAATGAAAGGTGCGTCTTTAATGGATTGGTTTGATGGTATGCAATGGCAGGTACTTTTTTAACGGATTGGTTTAGTGGTATGCATAGGCAGGTGCTTCTTTAATGATTGGTTTGGCAATGGCAGGTGCTTCTTTAATGGTTGGTTTGGTGGTATGCAAAGGCAGGTTAGCAGTGTGGACTATATTACAAGAGAACTTAACTTAAATCGATGATGACATAGTTCTAGGAAATATGTTGCATCAATTGTAGGGAGGAAGAATGGTACAGGTATGTGTTCCGCACAATTTCTTTTACGGATAGGAGAAGCTTAGGTTTAAATGTTACGGTGGAAGTTGATGTGTTCTATATAGGAGACAAAGGGTAGAGGATTGATTTTTGTGGAATAGCTCAGAGACTGAAGATGTGGGTGGAAGTGGTGGTGGGAGGGGGTGGAGGAGATTTCTTGAGGGGGTGAATAGTTGGCATTTCAAGGGGATGCGTTCAACGGTGCGTTGCTTGTTGTAGTTATCACATAATTTTAAAGCAATGCAGCAAATGCTACCTTTAATAATAATACAGTTTTTTTTTTATAGCACTGAATAAGTTCCACCCTGAAAGCACTTTGAATAGAATGAAGCAGCTGTCACAAAGGGCCCACAAGCATGACCCTGCTCCAATCACTCAAGCTGAGCACCAAGTTGAGAGGGCAGCAGGTGCCATTTTTCAAGTCTTTGGTATGAATCGACCTGATATTAAACCCACGGCCTTCAAGCTGGAAAAAAAAAAAGCTGCTTAAAGCAGGTGCTTTACCACTTAAGCTAACCAGTCAGCTTTACTAATCCATAGGTTGGTTCATGATGAGGTTAAATTTAAATGGCAACACATCACTGATGATGAAATCATGCGATTAAATTATGTACTTTAAACCTACCTTTGTTTGTCACAATGAAAGTTTCCGTTGGCCCACCCGGTCCCATCTCATAAGTGGTCAGGTCATAAGGATAGTCATCCGCATCAATGGAAGTGATGTTCAGGACCTGAAGCAATAGAGAAAGGATAACTTTAAAGCCCATAGCTTAACTGTAGGATGTAGGCTCTTAGACAATGATGGTAGCTTTAGGTCATTTTTACAAGTAGGATTCTTTATTAAAACAAAATATAGAAAAATGGTTCTTTTAGGTTTTGGAGACTTTTTCCATTTTAACTTGTTGTAGATGGTCTTTAATGTTGAATCACAGCATATTGATGTTCAGCTGCATTTATAAACAGGGGTCGAAATGTACATTTTTTGCCACTGTTCCACGGAACAGCACTTTCTCAAATAATACTGTTCCGGATCAGTTTTTACTGTTCGAAACTTTTTTTGCCAATAAAAGGACAAATTCCTTTCTTCAAAATGGGCTTAATTTATAACTACTTTATTGGTCAATATGTGCAAAGATGTTTGTTAGTATTACATGTACATGATGTAGCATCCAGTCGGCGTACACTCGTACATGTGCAGGCAGCCTTCCATACGTGTATAAATGATAAATTGAGCTGACAATTGCAGACAAGGTGGGAAAAGAGGGAGGGAGGGGAGAGAGGGGGAGGGCAGGGAATTCTTTAGTGATTCATTCAAGTGTGAAGGCTCAGAGCACATACATTCAGTGTACACCTCCTGAATTACATGGTTCAGATGTTATGCTTTGTACACATGCACAATAGAGGGCTTAACAGTGTCCCCCTGGGATCCATTAGGAAGAATTGGAGACTCTTTCCAACGTGAAAGTGTGTGAAGCAGATTTGCAGTTAAGGTCTATCCCCCTTCCCCCACAGTCCCCCTCCCGCCACCCCCAAGTTATTTGGAAAGTAATATAGTTCATGAATATGTATATCATATGTATAAGCTAAATAATGCCACTTGGCTAGAGCTTGGCCCCTCCAATAATCTAGGGTTTCCTATGGTTCAGTATTATGAGTACATTGTCGTGAGTACAAAATTGTATTCGTGGGTCTGGTGTCAAATGATGAAATGAACACTTAAGAATTAACTTTCTGCAACAGGACAAGACACAGGAAAGTCTCATAAGATTTACATGTATCAGATGTAAAGCTAAATCCATCCGACTCATTAGGCTCATAGAGCCGGTGATTATCCCTGGTTTCTATAAGATAAGATAACATTTATTTCGTCCACAACAAAATATGGAAATTTGTCCATATTATATTTTATATACATATATATATATATATATATATATATATATATATATATATATATATATATATATATATATATATATATATATATATATATATATATATATATATATAAACATATATATATATATATATATATATATATATATATATATATATATATATATATATATATATATATATATATATATATATATATATATATATATATATATATATATGTATATATATATATATATATATATATATATATATATATGTGTGTGTATATAACAACCTCAAGTGCACCTGTACTAATGGACCAAACATCAGAGCATAAGCCATTTATCTTAACAAACTGTGGTCTGTCTCTTAAATAATTTAGGATCCATAATAATAAGCTACAATTGACACCCATACCTAATAGTTTGTTTATCAGCAAGTGCGGCTGGATGGAATTAAAAGCACTTGAGAAGTCGACAAATGCAGCCCGAACAAACAAAATTGGTGTTTCCAAGTGTTCAAGAATCTTATGCAAAAACGTTAAAATTGCTTCATCAACACTTCTTTTGTCTCTGTATGCAAATTGCATGGGATCTAAAATAACACCCTTCTCGTTTAGCAAAAACATAAGAATAAGTTTTTCAAGACATTTTAAAATGGTTATGGTCGAAGTAAGTGCCACTGGACGATAGTCCTTTAGGGTAGTAACTTTATTTGATTTTGGCACTGGAAAGATTGCGGATGTTTTCCAAATAACAGGATCTCACCAGTATCAATTGTATCCTGAAATATTTCAGCGAAAATAGGTGCTATCTGAGCAGAAGATAAATTATTTACTTAATTACTTACACAATCTGGCCCAATGGCTTTATGTACATTAACCCTGGAAAAAAGCATTTGAACGTCATCTAGGGATAAAATAACCCTGTCAATATTATTGCACATAACAGTTAACATTGCACTGTGAGAAAGCTGTTTATCATAAAAATCAATCATGTCAAATCTAGAGTAAAACTAAATGAGTTCCTTAACTGTCCTTCGTAGCATTTGTATTTTTTTACTCAGTTTGTGACCAGTGATGTTAGACATAACCTTCCACGCTGCTCTACTATCGTTGCACTGAAATTTACCTTCAACGGTGCAAGTGGATGAGAGTACATGACTCCGTGCAAGTGGATGAGAGTACATGACTCCGTGCAAGTGGATGAGAGTACATGACTCCGTGCAAGTGGATGAGAGTACATGACTCCGTGCAAGTGGATGAGAGTACATGACTCCGTGCAAGTGGATGAGAGTACATGACTCCGTGCAAGTGGATGAGAGTACATGACTCCGTGCAAGTGGATGAGAGTATATGACTCCGTGCAAGTGGATGAGAGTACATGACTCCGTGCAAGTGGATGAGAGTATATGACTCCGTGCAAGTGGATGAGAGTATATGACTCCGTGCAAGTGGATGAGAGTCATAACTCCGTGCAAGTGGATAAGAGTACATGACTCCGTGCAAGTGGATGAGAGTCATAACTCCGTGCAAGTGGATGAGAGTACATGACTCCGTGCAAGTGGATGAGAGTACATGACTCCGTGCAAGTGGATGAGAGTACATGACTCCGTGCAAGTGGATGAGAGTACATGACTCCGCCCTAAACAGGATGCCAGCCTATTGCAGATTTACTCATTTTAAAGCTGAGTGGACTGAAGCAAGTAGAGTAAAGTGCCTTGCTCAAGGACACAATGCAGTAATTGGGAATCAAACCTGGTAACTTGCGAATATGAGCATGACTCCTTAATCACTGAGCCACTGCATCTGATGAGTCAGATCAACATTTAAAAATGGTGGCAGTCACACAATGGTTAAAAACACAGCTTCTACACTTATTTATGTAAGAATCAAGTTTGATTAAAAAACACCCTCATACCTTCAGACTTTTATTGATTTGATCAGATTTTGTTTCGTTCCTAAGTATTTTCTGTTTTATTCAGTCCTTTATCCCCTTACAAAAATGATTCCGGATCTGGATTAAATCAATTCTGTGTTAATGATGATCAAGCTATAAACTTGATTAAATGCTCATTTGATATACAAATAAAGTTGATATCAAGTTATATCTCTCCAATTCATTATCTGGCCAGATTGTGGATATATCATCTGGATTTGATATAAATCCAAGATCTATCCCAGTTCTGCATGGTCTATAAATAGTTTTTTTTTAAGTCATGATCACTGCACTAATTCTTTCAGCCTAACATTGACTCTTTTCAATTGTGTAATTTGGGTGCATAATCTCTTAGCAACATAGCTGATGATTATTTCCATTCCATTCCATTTCTAAGACTCTGTGAACTGTTGGCAGCCCATGCAGACTTCTGTTATAGTGCCTTGTTGCCTATCTTTGTGTTTGAACAAGCTATATATATATGCTGGAGTCGTAATTCCTGGCGGACAAGAGGACATGTCCCCCCCCCACACACACTTTTCAGCAGATTTTTAAAATTTCAGTAATTGTGGGAAACTTTGCCTCTTGTCCCCCCACTTTTGGATAAGAGGCCATGTTCCTCCCTCTCCTTTCCACACTTTTCAAATGAGAATTAAGACCCTGCTATATGCTATTGTTGATCTTGCATTTAATATTAAAAAAAATAAAGAAAATAGATGTATAAATTCGCTTACTGCCATCCCGAGTGGGAAATCTGACACAATTGTTGTCACAAATGGTCCTTGGAGGACCGGCTCCTGGTCATTTGTGTCTTCAACAATGATAATGATTTCAACGGGAGTAGTCTGTGGTGGGTCACCGCCGTCGGTCACCTGTAAAGCAAAGACAATCATAATACATTACATTTAAAACTAGCGGTGAAATCAGCCAATGGAATTGGGGTGAAGGATCACAAGATAGAAAACATAGCTGATGGCCTTCAATATTAGCTGATGGCCTTTAATATTAGCTGATGACCTTCAATATTAGCTGATGGCCTTCAATATTAGCTGATGGCAGTCAATATTAGCTGATAGCCTTCCATATTAGCTGATGGCCTTCAATATTAGCTGATGGTCTTCAATATTAGCTGATGGCCTTCCATATTAGCTGATGACCTTCAATATTAGCTGATGGCATTTAATATTAGCTGATGGCCTTCCATATAAGCTGATGGCCTTCAATATATTAGCTGATGGCCTCCAATATTAGCTGATGGCCTTCAATATTAGCTCATGGCCTACAATATTAGCTCATGGCTTACAATATTAGCTGATGGCCTTCAATATTAGCTGATGGCCTACAATATTAGCTGATAGCCCTCAATATTAGCTGATGGCCTTCAATATCAGCTGATGGTCTTCAATATTAGCTGATGGCCTACAATATTGTCTGATGGCCTACAATATTAGCTGATGGCCTACAATATTAGCTGATGGCCCTCAATATTTCTGAAAAATCTGTCAAAACAGCAGTCTGTTGCACTGTTTGGAATTTAATTAAAAAGAAAAGGACATACAACCTTAAAATAATGGACCTTTTAGCATATTTTTGGAGCATTTTAACCTTCTTTATTTATTAATTATCATTCTTTTACTTTATATATCAATTTTTTTGGGGGTGGGGGTGGGAGAAGGGTGGTATTGTACAACCTAGTTGTACACCCATGATATCAGCTACACCCATGATATCAGCTTCACAATTTTGATCCATCTTTCTACAGGAACTTTACATTTGATGGCTTTAGAATGAATTAAGAATATGGCCATAGTCTTAAATATTTGCATTTAAATTTTTGGGGGTAGGGGTGGGAATGTTTAACCCAGTTGAACCTCCCTAGCTACAACCATAAAATCAGCTTCAAAAATGAATGATGTACCTCTCTACAGAATAATGTTAAACTTCATAATTAGCGTAGTTACAAGTTTTGGTTTGCGCCAACTTACATTTACGATCAGTGTGTAGTTGGATTGCTGCTCGCGGTCAAGGACTGCAGTTTCATTGATTGTAATCACGCCCGTGGTTGAATTTATGATGAACAATCCTTAAATTGAGAAAAAACATAATTACATTTTTTCCATATACAGTCATCGATAAGGTTGATGGAAAATAGATAATACTTATTCTGTCCCGCATCAATATCAAACTTTGATTGACACCGTTGAATATTAAAATTTGTAATAATCCATTCATCGGAGTTGAAATTAATTATACAATTTCCCACGGTTCTGGTGACGAAAATCTTCCCACGAAAATATAATATTGATGTAGTGAATACATCTTTATATACTTCCCTCTTTTGCAATTAATGTGTTTTTCATCAAACAACTACATGGGGACGTTTTTAGAGCACATATTTACCACACATACTGTTGCTTCCTCAAGAAATCCATAAATAAAAAAAAAAAAAAAAAAATTCCCGCAGTTATAACCGCCAGAACCGTAGAATGTTTCCAGCTCTAGCATTAATATAATGTTTCATATCATTAACCTTTTCAAACCGATCTTAGCAGCAAGTGATTATTTCAGTGCTTTGGGCAATCAACTTCTGGGGAATTTTTCTTTTCTACCAATCAGCCAAGTGGTTAGGGGGGAAGTCGGTGTTGTCATATACATGACAAAATATCATGACAAAATGATGGAGTTACAGATGTGTTGAATTAAGAAAGACGTTTTAAGGGTGGGTTGTTGCGGAAGAGATCTGTGATGGTTTGAAGGGGTGAGAAGGTCCAAAGAGTGCATATGGGGTAGGGAATGGGGGGTGGGGGGTGTTAATACCATGACAAAAGACACAGATACTCAAATCATTGACTTACCATCATTATCATCCACGAGTTCATACTCGATGCCATTGTTGTTTGAGTTTGGACCATCTTGATCTGTGGCATCCACATTGCAAAGTGGGATAGGGGCTGGGGGGCTGGATTTTTACCCTCACCAATGGTAACAGTACCACCACAATCCAGCTCCACATCAGGTGGATAATCATTGACCAGATCAAAGATAGTCACAGTTATCTGATGAAAGAAAACAAACGCACTGCAAATAATTTCACACCAGCAGAAAGATGTGAAACTGCAGTGGCTCAGGGATTGGAGATTCTAGGGATGAGCCTGGCAGACAAAAAACAGAACACCAATGATGCTAAAGCACAACTTTATCACGGCAATGTTCAAAAGCGTAGTAAAGGTGATATTGAAGAAAGATGAAATGGTAGCCATTTTCAAAAACAAAAACCCCATTAATTTGTGGTCTATGCTTGTTTAATAGTATTTTAAAATGAAGCAATTCATTTGACCATGCATGTCTTACCCTAAATATCATACTTTAATTGAATTAAAAAACAAAATCCACCGACTTTCAAACAAATATACTTACCATTGTTGAAGCAGCGTAGACGCCATCTGATACTTGAAGGTTGAATTCTAGAATGCCACTGTCTTCAAATACTCCGTCTGCTACAAACATTTGCTGCACGAAAAGGAGAGCACATACATTTATTTGCACCTCTAGCTACATTTATTAACTCTTATTGACCGTAAACTGATAGAATAGCAGGGCAAAATGTGCTTAATGTAAATTGTATTATATAACTTTATTCCGATATTAAAATAACTGAAAATTTAAAGTTTTCTTGATGACTTTATAAAGGTGGTTTAAATAACTGTAACTGAAAATATTCTTGTAAAAGTTTTGGGAGAGAATAGGAGAAATACAAGAACTAAAAGTTAGAAAGCTGGAATTGAGAGAGGAGGTGCATGGGTGATGAAAAAATAAAGAGAGGAAGAGGAGGAGGAGAGGGAAGAGGGCAGGGGATGGTGGGGTGGGTGGAAGAGGAGTACTTAATATGGTTGTGAAAAATAATTTTATCCGGAGGGTTTTTCTGGAAGAACTGGGCAATTGAGTTGTGGGGAGAGGGAAGCTCTGGAAAGGCTGTACAGGGGCTGGAGAATGTGATGAACTGTGAGGGTGCAATGACAATTGTTGCAGAGGGGCAAGCCAATAAGGAGGTGGGAAAGGAGGTGGGTGTGACCTATTCTAAGACGGGTAATATAAACGTTATCGACACGAGAGAGGTTGTTGATGGTGGGTTTGATCAGAATGGTGGGATGGATGACGAAGAGTTTGTTATCAATTTGGGAGTCTCATGAGGTTTGCCTTCTAAGCTGAATAAAAAATAATTGCTCTCACAGGTGGATATTTTCAAACTGAAACAAATAACAAGCAGTATTGATTAATATTTAAATCTCAGGTAAACATTACAACTGTAGCAATTCCAAATACTTACTGTTTGATCATCAAAAGTAAATCTTGTATCATCATCTGGCGTTAAGATGTAAACCAGACTCTCGGGAGTGTCAGTGGGATCCTGGTCAACAACCGTGATCTAACAAGAAAAGAAAGTGAGAAAAATCCCAAGTTATATTCCTTACGTTTGTGAAAAAGATTACATAAAACAGCTTAGCATTTTTGAAACGGAGAACACAGGAGGATGGGTAGAAAATAGATGGCTGACTATAAGAGATTACTGATTGAAAAACATGATGTATTGGTACATGAAATACAAATTGACAATTAATATGGAATACAAGTTACAGTTAATGAAAACACAGACAGACAAAAAGAAGATACATGTACAGTATAGAGAAGATGAGTTATGACGTGAGCAGACATTTGCATTTCTATTTTGAGCACCATCTTAAGTTCAACGAACAGAAAGAGAATGGTTACATGATGCAAAAATACATGAGCCAGAAAAAAAGAAAGATAATCAAACAGGAAGATGGACTACAAGGAGTAACAGACAACAAGACAGACAGTCAGACAGATGAACAAACATGCACATAGAAGACAGAAAAACAAATTGGTAAACAGAAATACGAAATACATTAGGTACCTACAAAACCATCGGAATATATATCAAGGATAATAAACGTATGACTGGACCCTGAACCTTTATTCGTTGGTGTATTTTATCTAAGCCATCACAGCTTTGTTGACTTTGTTTATACAACCTGTGAGATTGTCACACAAAATCCAAAATCTTACAATTTAGTCTTAGTCTCTATCTCTGTCTTAGTCTCTGTATCAATCTCTGTCTTAGTCTCTGTATCAATCTCTGTCTTAGTCTCTGTATCAATCTCTGTCTTAGTCTCTGTATCAATCTCTGTCTTAGTCTCTGTCTCAATCTTTGTCTTAGTCTCTGTATCAATCTTTGCCTTAGTCTCTGTATCAATCTCTGTCTTAGTCTCTGTATCAATCTTTGTCTTAGTCTCTGTCTCAATCTCTGTCTTAGTCTCTGTATCAATCTCTGTCTTAGTCTCTGTATCAATCTCTGTCTTAGTCTCTGTATCAATCTCTGTCTTAGTCTCTGTATCAATCTCTGTCTTAGTCTCTGTCTCAGTCTCTGTCTTGGTCTTTATCTCTGTCTTAGTCTCTGTATCAATCTCTGTCTTAGTCTCTGTATCAATCTTTGTCTTAGTCTCTGTATCAATCTCTGTCTTAGTCTCTGTATCAATCTCTGTCTTAGTCTCTGTATCAATCTCTGTCTTAGTCTCTGTCTCAATCTCTGTCTTAGTCTCTGTATCAATCTCTGTCTTAGTCTCTGTATCAATCTGTATCAATCTCTGTCTGTCTGTTAGTCTCTGTATCAATCTCTGTCTTAGTCTCTGTATCAATCTCTGTGTTAGTCTCTGTATCAATCTCTGTCTTAGTCTCTGTCTCGATCTCTGTCTTAGTCTCTGTCTCAATCTCTGTCTTAATCTCTGTAGATTTTCTGTCTCATTCTGTCCTAGTCTCTGTATCAATCTCTGTGTTAGTCTCTGTATCAATCTCTGTCTTAGTCTCTGTATCAATCTCTGTCTTAGTCTCTGTATCAATCTCTGTCTTAGTCTCTGTATCAATATCTGTCTTAGTCTCTGTATCAATCTCTGTCTTAGTCTCTGTATCAATCTCTGTCTCTGTATCAATCTCTGTCTTAGTCTCTGTATCAATCTCTGTCTTAGTCTCTGTATCAATCTCTGTCTTAGTCTCTGTATCAATCTCTGTCTTAGTCTCTGTATCAATCTCTGTCTTAGTCTCTGTATCAATCTCTGTCTTAGTCTCTGTATCAATCTCTGTCTTAGTCTCTGTATCAATCTCTGTCTTAGTCTCTGTATCAATCTCTGTCTTAGTCTCTGTATCAATCTCTGTCTTAGTCTCTGTATCAATCTTTGTCTTAGATTCTGTCTTCTCAATTCTGTCTTAGTCTCTGTCTCTGTCTCAATCTCTGTCTTAGTCTTCTCTGTATCAATCTCTGTCTTAGTCTCTGTATCAATCTCTGTCTTTAGTCTCTGTCTCTGTCTTAGTCTCTGTATCAATTTCTGTCTTAGTCTCTGTATCAATCTCTTGTCTTAGTCTCTGTATCAATCTCTGTCTTAGTCTCTGTCTCTTAGTCTCTGTATCAATCTTCTGTCTTAGTCTCTGTCAACTCTCTGTCTTAATCTCTTTGTCTTAGTCTCTGTCTCAATCTCTGTCTTAGTCTCTTATCAATCTCTCTTAGTCTCTGTATCAATCTCTGTCTTAGTCTCTGTCTCAATCTCTGTCTTAGTCTCTGTATCAATCTTTGTCTTAGTCTCTGTCTCAATCTCTGTCTTAGTCTCTGTATCAATCTCTGTCTTAGTCTCTGTATCAATCTTTGTCTTAGTCTCTGTATCAATCTCTGTCTTAGTCTCTGTATCAATCTCTGTCTTAGTCTCTGTATCAATCTCTGTCTTAGTCTCTGTCTCAATCTCTGTCTTAGTCTCTGTATCAATCTTTGTCTTAGTCTCTGTATCAATCTCTGTCTTAGTCTCTGTATCAATCTGTCTCTCTTGTCTCTGTATCAATCTGTCTGTCTCTTATCTCTGTCTCAATCAATCTCTGTCTTAATCTCTGTATCAATCTCTGTCTTAGTCTCTGTCTCAATCTCTGTCTTAGTCTCTGTATCAATCTCTGTCTTAGTCTCTGTATCAATCTGTCTTAGTCTTCATCTCTGTCTTGTCTTAATCTTCTCTGTATCAATCTTTGTCTTGTCTCTGTTATCTCTGTCTTAGTCTCTGTATCAATCTTTGTCTTAGTCTCTGTCTCATCTTTGTCTCTGTTTTCTCTGTATCAATCTTTGTCTTAGTCTCTATCAATCTTTGTCTTAGTCTCTGTATCAATCTCTGTTAGTCTCTGTGTCAATCTGTCAATCTCTGTCTTAGTCTCTGTATCAATCTCTGTCTTAGTCTCTGTATCAATCTTTGTCTTAGTCTCTGTATCAATCTCTGTCTCTGTATCAATCTCTGTCTTAGTCTCTGTATCAATCTCTGTCTTAGTCTCTGTCTCAATCTCTGTCTTAGTATCAATCTCTGTCCTAGTCTCTGTATCAATCTCTGTCTTAGTCTCTGTCTCTGTATCAATCTTTGTCTTAGTCTCTGTATCAATCTCTGTCTTAGTCTCTGTATCAATCTTTGTCTTAGTCTCTGTATCAATCTCTGTCTTAGTCTCTGTCTCAATCTTTGTCTTAGTCTCTGTATCAATCTCTGTCTTAGTCTCTGTATCAATCTTTGTCTTAGTCTCTGTATCAGTCTCTGTATCAATCTCTGTCTTAGTCTCTGTATCAATCTCTGTCTTAGTCTCTGTATCAATCTCTGTCTTAGTCTCTGTCTCTGTATCAATCTTTGTCTTAGTCTCTGTATCAATCTCTGTCTTAGTCTCTGTATCAATCTTTGTCTTAGTCTCTGTATCAATCTCTGTTTTAGTCTCTAGATCAATCTCTGTCTTAATCTCTGTATCAATCTGTCTTAGTATCTGTATCAATCTCTGTTTGTCTCAATCTCTGTAGTCAATCTCTGTCTTTCTTTATCAATCAATCTCTGTCTTGTCTCAAGTCTCTGTCTCAATCTCTGTTTTAGTCTCTCATCAATCTCTGTCTTAGTTTCTGTATCAATCTCTGTCTTAGTCTTAGTCTCTGTTCAGTCTCTGTATCAATCAATCTCTGTCTTAGTCTCTGTCTCAATCTGTCTTAGTCTCTGTCCTCAGTCTCTATATCAATCTTTGTCTTAGTCTCTGTTCAATCTTTGTCTGTATCAATCTCTGTCTTAGTCTCTGTCAATCAATCAATTTGTCTTAGTCTCTGTCTTTAGTCTCTCAATCTTTTGTCTTATCAATCTTTGTCTTAGTCTCTGTATCAAATCAATTCTGTCTTAGTCTCTGTATCAATCTCTGTCTTAGTCTCTGTCTCAGTCTCTGTCTTGTCTTTAGTCTCTGTATCATCTCTGTCTTATCTCTGTCTTAGTCTCTGTCTCAATCTTTGTCTTAGTCTCTGTATCAATCTCTGTCTTAGTCTCTGTCTCTCTGTCTTAGTCTCTGTCTCAATCTCTGTCTTAATCTCTGTCTTAGTCTCTGTATCAATCTCTGTCTTAGTCTCTGTATCAATCTCTGTCTTGTCTGTTCAATCTCTGTCTTAGTCTCTGTCTCAATCTCTGTCTTAGTCTCTGTATCAATCTCTGTCTTAGTCTCTGTATCAATCTTTGTCTTAGTCTCTGTCTCTGTATCAATCTCTGTCTTAGTCTCTGTATCAATCTCTGTCTTAGTCTCTGTATCAAGTCTCTGTCTTAGTCTCTGTCTCAATCTCTGTCTTAGTCTCTGTATCAATCTCTGTCTTAGTCTCTGTTTTAGTCTCTGTCAATCTCTGTCTTATCTCTGTATCAATCTGTCTTAGTCTCTGTATCAATCTTTGTCTTAGTCTCTGTCTCAATCTCTGTCTTAGTCTCTGTCTGTCTTGTCTCTCAATTTTTGTCTTGTCTCTGTCTTAGTCTCTGTATCTATCTTTGTCTTAGTCTCTGTATCAATCTCTGTCTTAGTCTCTGTCTCAATCTTTGTCTTCTCTGTATCAATCTCTGTCTGTATCAATCTCTGTCTTAATCTCTGTATCAATCTCTGTCTTAGTTTCTGTATCAATCTCTGTCTTAGTCTCTGTCTCAATCTCTGTCTTAGTCTCTGTATCAATCTCTGTCTTAGTCTCTGTATCAATCTTTGTCTTAGTCTCTGTATCAATCTCTGTCTTAGTCTCTGTATCTGTATCAATTTGTCTTAGTCTCTGTATCAATCTTTGTCTTAGTCTCTGTATCAATCTCTGTCTTAGTCTCTGTATCAATCTTTGTCTTAGTCTCTGTATCAATCTCTGTCTTAGTCTCTGTATCAATATCTGTCTTAGTCTCTGTATCAATCTCTGTCTTAGTCTCTGTCTTATTCTCTGCAAGCTTACAGCAAGCTCACAATAGGCTTACAGCAAGCTTAAAACAAGTTTACAGCAAGCTTACAAGATTACAGCAAGTTACAAGATTACAGCAAGCTCAAAGCAAGCTTGCAACAAGCTTGCAGCGAGTTCATTATTTTATTGGAGGAATCATGCATACCTGTATAGATTGTGTACTTTGAGAAGCCACCAAAGTCTGATCAAATTCCATCGTGTATGGTTCACTCTGAAACTCGGGTGGATATTGATTGACGTCTTCCACACTGATCACGAGTGTTCCATCGTCAGTCTGCGGAGCCAAAAAATGTTTAATTGATTGACAGATGACACCTGGCTATGTGCAGTAAGGATCAAACAACCCCAGCCAGAAAGGTTAAATCATATCATAAAAACTTAATAGCAAAATGATGCAAAGTGCTCCTGGAAAATTGTAATTAAGACAATGTTAGCTGCTTCTTACGAAACTGTGACATAAATTAACGCACACAAAACATCACTGGTGTCTTTCTTCTTTGTTTTCTGAAGTTTCCTCATGCAATTGACACTACTGTAGCCCTTCCTTCTCCATGGAATTAACTACCACCCCAACCATCCCAAGGTGGAGTAATACAAAGTGGAGGTTCACTTTGAAACTGACTCTTTTGCAATAAACTAATAGGCTTAGATGATTAAAATTGAATGTCTTATAATGCAGCACGGTAAATTGTGGGAATAACTTTTTCCCAGAACAAAGAAGATTTATGTTTGACTTCACCTTACAGCACTGTCGAGAGAGACAGTGGCTAAGTGGTTATGGAGTAATGCTCATATTCGAAAGGTATGGGTTCGATTCTTGTCATGAGTACTGCATTGTGTCCTTGAGCAGCATGAAGCAATATCTTTCCTTAGGAAAAATGGTCTGTCAATCATTCACCGTTAATGCACATTATTACCTCAGGCATTATGATACACAGCTATCTTTATTACCAGTTTGAAAACCAACTTCTTCTACTAAGACACCTAATATGAATGAGTGATTTCAATTACAAAAGTGCCTTGATTATTCAGCTCTGGCTTTGTGTAATCTTATACACACAAATGACCTTGGGCTAATTGGCTGTGGTTTGCATGGGAATTGAAGATAAACAATCATTGTTTGAAGTGGAAACACAATACACTGAACAGGAAGTCGGGTTGGTAATTGTGCAGGATTAACTCAGGTGTTTTAGGATTAACTCAGGTGTTGGGTGCGGGCAGGTTTAAAGAGAAACTTTTTGGCATGAAGACATGGACTGTCGTCCCATCCAGGGGGAGTCATGTACTTTCATCTGCTTGCGCCATTGAAACCAAGGATAAGCACTGGCTCTATAAGCCTAATGCCTTGGATGAATTTAGCTTTACAGCACTGTTGCACAGTCATAAGTGGAATATGCATTCATGCATCTGAATATGCATATCAAATTTGAGGTCCATGAAGCCTACATGCTGTCACCTCAAGAGGTCAACTTTGATGTTAACCTGTATTCCAAAGTTGTACAACCTTAGCCTATTTTGATCTCATATTGTACTTTTTCTATATATGCATACGTCAAAGAGTTTTCCACTTGCTGGCTATATTTTTTATCTCTTATTTTTGTTTGATGAGAGCTTAATGGCACCATGACAACGAGGGTCAAATTGTGCCTGAGAGGTCAAATCATTTTACAGGTAGGAAGGAGAGGAAATGAAGGCGAATGAGAGAAATACAAGAACAAAAAGTCAGAGAGCTGGGATCGAGAGAGGAGGTGCATGGGTGAAAAAACAAAGTAGAGAGAAAGGGGATGGAAGGGGAGAAATAAATATAGTTATCTCCTTCCCTCATAATGCTTCCCTCTCTTATTGTACTTTTTCTAAAATATGCATACGTCAAAGAGTTTTTGACTTAGATACTGGATATTTGTATCTCTTATTTTACTTTTTCTACATATATGCATACGTCAAACAGTTTTCCATATTCTGATGAGTTTGAGCCGAATGAAATTTTTAAAAGAAATTATCAAACATGAAGATGAACAAAGAACTCACAAAAGTGCCATCAGAAACAACGACATTTAGGTATATGTCTGAACCTGGAATTCAAGACGGCTAAAACACTTATTTCACCACTGTTGAAAAAAAAAGAATTATATCAGGAAAAATGTTATTCATGAAGATAATTATTTGCTAAGAAAGATTTGTCACGCTTTCAACAACGACCAACAATTTACAAAATGTAAACTATTGTAAATAAATGAAAACTTTTTACCCTGCATCAAGAACGCACCTAGTTCACAGTATGTTAATTCACCAGTGGGAGGTTTAACATACTTTATTAAAAGTAGAAAATACTACTCCAAAGACACATACTATACATGGAACAGATACCATACTCCATATTCTCATTGCGACTACCACAAATTCTCATTCTTCCCTCAAAAACAATTAGAGATTGGAATAGTGACAGCTAAAAGCTATGTCACTTTCAAGGCCCGGCTGTCTAAAGGGCATGCCTCTAGAGCAGCTGCACACCAATCATGTACAGTATGTGTACTGCACACTGCACCTGCACAGCGGTGGTGATGTTTCCTGGAGTGTATTATGCATCAGATCACTTCATGACCATTCAGGGAACATATTTTAATTTCACATGGATCTAAATCAGGCACGTCGCCAGGCGGGTTCGTCCGGGTAAACGAATCCCCTTTTGTTGAAAAAGTGCTCTTATCTAAAAATATAATAAGCACCCGGAATTTCAAGGTTTATTGCTCTTTTATACAGGGCCGGATTTCGACATGTGGAGGCCCATGGAAAACTTCAGGAGTGGAGGCCTACACTACTTTAATGACCGCCGTCCTGGGGGAGGGGGTGTACCCCTTTGGATTTTTTTTGGAATATTTAAGGGTACTTAGATGGAAAATGGTGCAGTATTTTGTGATTTTTGAAGTAAATTTATGTTCAAGAATTTTTATTTTGTAAGCCTGTTTGCCTGCCGAATTTTCAGTACAAATGAACAGGTTGCTACCACTCCTACCAATGCAAATTAACAGGTTGCTACCACATTTTTCCCTTACAATTGTTTTCCTTCATGAAGTATGTGGAGGACCCTGGTTGTGAAGGCCCATAGGCAACTGCCCACATTGCCCATTGCTAAATCCGGCCCTGCTTTTATATGAAAAACGAATCCCCTTTTCAAATTCCTGAACCCCTTTTGTTGAGAAAGTGCCCATTTAAAATCTAAAAAATAATAAGTACCTAGAAGTTCAAGATTTTTCCCCCTTTTATACAAGAAATGAACCCCCTTTGAAATTCCTGGCTACCGGCCTGTTATTATTTTGACCACAGCAGCACTATCCTCCAGCACATGTTTTGACAGCTTAGTGTTAGTTTTATGTGATGTTTATTTAGTGTTCAACACACTTCATGATTTTTGTTGCTGTGGACATGTTCTTCTTGACCTACTGGTATCTGCACAGCCATGTACAGCTGCACCGTTTTTCATAGTCATCAACCTGTTGATGATTGGAAACATAATCGGGAGAAAAAGAAATCTTTTAATATCAGAACACATAACACAAAGGTCAGAACTGATGATATAAAAGGTCCACAAAGACGGTAACTGTGAGATGATGTACCCATTGTGGATCACCTCACTATTTCGTCGCAAGAACAAGTAAGACCAATTGCTCCTTTTAGTTACAAGTCATTCCAATTGTGTAAACATAATTCCAAAAACTTTAAGTTCATCTAAATATCAGCGAAAAGTGAAAACCATAGTAACTATGTTTGATTCTCTTTAGGCACTATCCCGATTTATCCAATGGTTGTATGCCACAAAATGAAACAAAATACACATGTAATTTAGAAAGATGTGAGGATGTAATGTCACAACTAGTCTAATTTCAGTTACTTCTTACAAACATGACACAGAAATTTAAATTTCACTATCTCCTTAATGGATTCAGAATTTTGATTGCTTTCTTTACCAGTGTTTTCTTTTTACGTCCTTTTTTTTATATATAAAACTGAAATTTCATGATAATTAAACTAATCCTTTAAGGCACTAAGAAAATTACCTGGCGGAATTAATACGAAACATATTGCTGGGAGGATCGATACCATATTCCAGAGTGCTAGATCCGTCTCTGTCGAAAGCCTACAAAGAAAACAAATACAGTGGAATACAGGTTACAAAGTCACACAGAACAAGAACGGTCAATCCACCACATTTGTCAGTCCGGGAGATCTCACAGAAGTAGACGATGGAATACCTCCAAGAAGTAGAAGATAGAAAGACTATGTATGGGGGCTGCCATTACACAGTATTATCCATAATGCCCCTGTGCTTGTACTTACTTAGCGTGTGGGTCAAACGTTGAATTTGTTCTAGGCTTTGGTACATTGGGATATGAGCAGTTGTTTACTTAAAGAACAAATTAATACAAAATTTGTTGTTTCATCAAATTTTCCCAATTAGATTTTGAGAAATTCAGCTCGGAAAATCCTGACCATGACCTGAATTCTTTGATTACTTGCGGTCAAGTAGCTAAGATGCAGACGACCACCTACTAGGTCCATTAGCATTGTTGTAGGATCCAGGGGTCAGAGGGGAACGTGGCCCCCACTTTTACAAAAAATGACATAAGTACTCCTTTTGAAAATGAAAAGTGCCCCTCAATTACTGTCAAAGGTACAAGAACTGGTATATTTTAATAAACAAATGTTACAAAAGTAATTCTTTTAAAATGAAATGCCCTTTAATTACTGACCCAATAGAATGAAACTGGCTACTTTTATCAGTCCCATGTCTGGGGGTAATATAACCCCATTGGAGAATTGCTCCTTTAAAAAAAATGAAGTGCCCCTTTTACTTTACTTTACTTGAGGGGCAGGGGCAGAGGGTGCCCCACTTTTTTAAAGTTTCCAAATGAATGGAAATTATGCTGACTTTGTGTTAAAATAATAGGAAATGCTTGGTTATAGTAAACTTATCTCCAAGAAGTTGCGGGTCCACTGCTTCCAGCAGATCTCCCTGACTCAAAAACAATCAAGTTTATTCTACTATAACTCTGAGTTTTCCATGAAACTGATTGGCTCACTGAACTACATTACAATATCAATCACAAAGCGAGGCTTTCACTTTCTTAAAAAAAGTGTATCTAACTTTTTAAAAGGCATTCATTTTGTCCCTATTTTGATATATAAAGCAGCAAATTTTCAAATGCAGGTTTTGCTTTTATCTAGTGACGAAAGTGTATTAAGGATGCAAACGCAAAACTATATATTTTGTTTCTCGTTTTTGTGTCATTTCCTTATTATTTACAGATTAGATAACTTATTTTCTATAAGTTTATTACAAAACAACGATTTTTTTTTTATTCAAGGCAATTTGAGTTTAAAAACATTCATCAATATGTCACATTGCAAAATTGCTTTATTGGTGACGGTCATTCAACAGCTAGCATAAATTCATACCTTGACAGTATAGATGATGCTGTCTTGTGGGACATCCTCCCGGACGAATATTGGAGAAATAATATCCAAGACAGGTGGATACTCATTGACATCCTGCACTGTCACAATAACTGGCACAATTTCTGACCTATAAAAAGGTGAATTAAATTTCAATGTCATTTTCACCATTAAAAAATAAAAGAATAAAAAAGAATGAAAAAAAAAAGTGTGAGGTATAGTGAGATAACAAAGAAAACAGGATGGCAGAAAAAAAGATTCTGGAAGTAACAACGCCTCTGATTGGTTAGGTCTCAAATCCTTGAATTAAAAGTCCGATGACAGAAGGGGGGAGGGGGGTGACATAAGAGGTTGACATAAGAGGTTGAAATAAGAAGGGGTTGACATAAGAGGGTTTGACAATAAAGGGGTTGACATAAGAGGGTTGACAAAAGAGGAGGTTGACATAAGAGGGTTGACATAAGAGGGGGTTGATATAAGAGGGGTTGACATAAAAGGGGTTGACATAAGAGGGGGTTGACATAAGAGGGGTTGGCATAAGAAGGGGTTGACAAAAGAGGGGGTTGACATAAGAGGGGTTTGACAAAAGAGGGGTTGACATAAGAGGGGTTGACATAAGAGGGGTTGACATAAAGGGGTTGACATAAAAGGGGTTGACATAAGAGGGGGTTGACATAAGAGGGGTTGATATAAGAGGGGTTCACATCAGAGGGGGTTCACATTAGAGGGTTGACATAAGAGGAGTTGACATAAGAGGGGTTGACATAAAAGGGGGTTGACACAAGACGGGGTTGACATAGAAGGGGTTTGACAAAAGAGGGCTTGACATAAAGGGGTTGACATAAGAGGGGTTGACATAAGAGGGTTGACTTAAGAGGGGTTGACATAAGAGGGGTTGACATAAGAGGGGTTGACATAATAGGGGTGACATAAGAAGGGGTTGACATGAGAAGGGGTTGACATAAGAGAGGGTTGACATAAGAGGGGTTGACATAAGAGGAGGTTGACATAAGAGGGGGTTGACATAAGAAGGAGTTGACATAAGAAGGGTTGACATAAGATGGGGTTGGCATAAAAAAGTTCACATAAGAGGGGGTTGACATAAGAAGGGGCTGACAAAAAGGGTTGACAAAAGAGGGGGTTGACCTAAGAGGGGTTGACATAAAAGAAAGTTGACATAAGAGGGGTGGACATAAGAGGGTTTGACAAAAGAGGGGATTGACATAAGAGGGGTTGACATAAGAGGGGGTTGACATAAGAGGGGTTGACATAAGAGGGGTTGACATAAGAGGGGTTGACATAAGAGGGGGTTGACATAAGAGGGGTTCACATCAGAAGGGGGTTGACATTAGAGGGGTTCACATAAGAGGAGTTGACATAAGAGGGGTTGACATAAGAGGGGGTTGGCACAAGACGAGGTTGACATAAGAGGGGTTGACAAAAAGAGGGGCTTGACATAAGGGGGCTTGACATAAGAGAGGGTTGACATAAGAGGAGCTGACATAAGAGGGGTTGATATAAGAGGGGTTGACATAAGAAGGGGTTGACAAAAGAAGGGGTTGACATAAGAGGGTTTGACAAAAGAGGGGGTTGACATAAGAGGGGGTTGACATAAGAGGGGGTTGACATAAAAGGGGTTGACATAAAAGGGGTTGACATAAGAGGGGTTGACATAAGAGGGGTTGATATAAGAGGGGTTCACATCAGAGGGGGTTCACATTAGAGGGGTTGACATAAGAGGGAGTTGACATAAGAGGGGTTGACATAAAAGGGGGTTGACACAAGACGGGGTTGACATAGAAGGGGGTTTGACAAAAGAGGGGCTTGACATAAAGGGGGTTGACATAAGAGGGGTTGACATAAGAGGGGTTGACTTAAGAGGGGTTGACATAAGAGGGGTTGACATAAGAGGGGTTGACATAAGAGGGGTTGACATAAGAAGGGGTTGACATAAGAAGGGGTTGACATAAGAGGGGTTGACATAAGAGGGGTTGACATAAGAGGAGGTTGACATAAGAGGGGTTGACATAAGAAGGAGTTGACATAAGAAGGGTTGACATAAGATGGGGTTGGCATAAAAAGTTGACATAAGAGGGGTTGACATAAGAAGGGGCTGACAAAAGGGTTGACAAAGAGGGGGTTGACCTAAGAGGGGTTGACATAAAAGAAAGTTGACATAAGAGGGGTGGACATAAGAGGGTTTGACAAAAGAGGGATTGACATAAGAGGGTTGACATAAGAGGGGGTTGACATAAGAGGGTTGACATAAGAGGGGGTTGACATAAGAGGGGTTGACATAAGAGGGGTTGACATAAGAGGGGTTCACATCAGAAGGGGTTGACATTAGAGGGGTTCACATAAGAGGAGTTGACATAAGAGGGTTGACATAAGAGGGGTTGGCACAAGACGAGGTTGACATAAGAGGGGTTGACAAAGAGGGGCTTGACATAAGGGGGCTTGACATAAGAGAGGGTTGACATAAGAGGAGCTGACATAAGAGGGGTTGATATAAGAGGGGTTGACATAAGAAGGGGTTGACATAAGAGGGGGTTGACATAAGAGGGGTGACATAAGAGGGGTTGACATAAGAGGAGGTTGACATAAGAGGGGGTTGACATAAGAAGGGGTTGACATAAGAAGGGTTGACATAAGATGGGGTTGGCATAAAAAGTTGACATAAGAGGGATTGACATAAGAAGGGGCTGACAAAAGGGGTGACAAAGAGGGGTTGACCTAAGAGGGTTTGACATAAAAAAAAGTTGACATAAGAGGGGTGGACATAAGAGGTTTGACAAAAAGGGATTGACATAAGAGGGCTTGGCATAAGAGGGGGTTGACATAAGAGGGGTTGACATAAGAGGGGGTTGACATAAGAGGGGGTTGACATAAGAGGGGGTTGACATAAGGGGGGTTCACATCAGAGGGGTTCACATTAGAGGGTTTACATAAGAGGGAGTTGACATAAGAGGAGTTGGCATAAGAGGGGTTGGCACAAGACGAGGTTGACATAAGAGGGGTTGACAAAAGAGGGGCTTGACATAAAGGGGCTTGACATAAGAGAGGGTTGACATAAGAGGGGCTGACATAAGAGGGGCTGATATAAGAGGGGATAAAGATAAGAGGGGTTGACATAAGAGGAGGTTGATATAAGAGGGTTTGACAAAAGAGGTGGTTGACATAAGAGGGGTTGGCATAAGAGGGGGTTGACATAAGAGGGTTGACATAAGAGGGGCTGACGTAAGAGGGGGTTGACATAAGAGGGGTTGACAAAAGAGGGGCTTGGCATAAGAATTGTTGACAAAAGAGGGTTGACAAAAAGGGTTGACAAAAGAGGGGTTGACATAAGAGTGGTTGACATAAAAAAACTTGACATAAGAGGTGGTTGACATAAGAGGGGTGACAAAAGAGGGGTTGACAAAAGAGGGGTTGATATAAAAGGGGTTGACATAAGAGGGTTGACAACAGAGGGGGTTGACACAAGAGGGGGTTGACATAAGAGGGGTTGACATAAGAAGGTTGATATAAGAGGGGGTTGACATAGGAGGGGTTGATATGAGAGGGGTTGACATAATAGTGCGTTGACATAAGAAGGGGTTGACATAAAGAGGGTTTGGCATAAGAGGGACATAAGAAATAGTTGGTATAAAGAGGGGGTTGACATTCAAGGGGTTGATATAAGAGAGGGAAGGTGCCAGTCCCTGACTCATCCTTAACTTACCTTGGGGTATCCCAGCGATTGTCTGAGGCAGTTACATTCAAGTAGTGGGTAATCTTCTTCTTCATAATTCAGACCTCTTGAAGCAACGTAGACGTTACCGTCATTATCAATGTTAAACAAATCATCTGGGGTTACAGAGAAAGTCAAATCCGTAGAAGAAGAATCAACATTTGTCGCAGTAACCTGTGGTAAAAATGACAATGAAAATGTACATTTCTCAGTTTCATCTTAAATAAATTTGTTCCAAAGGAATATTGAACACTAAAAAGTTTCTCTTGTATTTCACATTAATGAAGACTATAGCATTCTGAGAATATCGTCTTTGAAAAGTTTACAGCTAATGAAAGTTTTAAGTGTTTTTGATGTATGTGAAATATGTGACATGTTAACGAAAAGAAAAGTTTGATACTTTTATGCACTTCTTGATATTACTTTCCTAAATTCACATCCTTGAAAATGATGAGAATGATCAGTCTGGCTAAGACCGAAACAGTATGGTTAAAACCGAAACACTTTTTGCCAAACCAGCAAGTCTCTTTATAGCAATTGTGGTGTATGATTACAAATCAACAAATCTTCAGATACAAATTGAGAGTATATGATCAACCATGCATCACCAATTTGCATATAAATTTGTATATTAAGACCTAAAAATTCAAAGAGCTTCAATTTTTAACCCATTTTAATTATTTTATTTAAACCATTTTGAGTTAAAACATCATCATTGTCGTCATCATCATCATCATCATCATCAATATCATCGTCATCGTCATCATCATCATTATCATTACTCTGATATCAGCATCATCGTAATCATCATCATTATCATCACTCTGATATCAGCATCGTCGTAATCATCATCATTATCATCACTCTGATATCAGCATCATCGGCATCATCATTATCATCACTCTGATATTAGCATCATTGTCATCATCATCATTATCATCACTCTGATATCAGCATCATCGTCATGTCATCATCATCATTATTATCACTCTGATATCAGCATCATCGTCATCATCATTATTATCATCACTCTGATATCAGCATCATCGTCATCATTACATTTCAGCATAACCATCATCAGTGTCATTATCATACCATCAACATCATCATTGACACCATGATCATCACTCTGATATCAGCATCATTGTCAGCATCACCATCATCAGTGTCATCATCATGCTATCGACATCATCATTGTCATGATTATCATTATAATCATTATCATCAACAACATACCA
>JAIGNY010001363.1:1957500-2045000 GCA_020152595.1 Chiridota heheva
AGTTTGAGGAAAAAAATTCAAATAGTAAAATAGTTTAATAAATTTTCTTTACAGTACATTAACAATTGCTAATAATGTGAGGATGAGGGCACCAACCTTCCATAGTAGACTTAATCCAGCAGTCATTTCTACACAGATAAGACAAAGTTTTACCACTGAACTAAGCCTTTAATATCATTATTGTTAAAGGAATATTTTAGTACATGTTACAAAAAAAATATTTCATGATTTTTGTGATTTCTTTAGTACTTTGAACAATTTTCCCTTTGTTACTCAACCAATCAGCTGCACTTAATCGAGGAAATTTGCAAACAATAATGCGCATATTATCTTCAAGTACAAGCCACATATGAAGTTTGTTTGTTTGTTTGATGAGAGTTTAACGGCACCACAACAGCAAGGGTCAAATTTTGCCTGAGAGGTTAGATCATTCCAGAGGTAGGAAGGAGAGTAAGCAGGGGGAGATTGAGAGAAACACGAAAACTAAAAGCCAGAAAGCTGGGATCGAGAGAGGAGGTGTATGAGTGAAAAAACAATGTAGAGAGAGAGAAAGGGGGTGGGGAGGGGTGGGGAAGGAGGACTAAATATGGTTGTAGAGGGAAGCATGGTGAAGGAAGGAGATACATTTATCCGAAAGGCTTTTTTGGAAGAGCTCGGCTATTAAATTGTGGGCAGCGAGGGAAGCTCTGGGAAGGTTGTACAGGGGGCAAGCAAGGATAAGGTGATGGACTGTGAGGGTGCAATGGCAATTGTTGCAGAAGGGTGGGAGGGGGGAGCCAATAAGGAGGTGGGAGTGAATGAGGTGGGTGTGACCAATTATAAGGTGGGTAATTGTGGACGTTGTTGACGCGGGATAGGTTGTGAATGGTAGGTTTGATCGGAATGGTGGGCTGGATGACGTGGAGTTTGTTATCAATTTGGGAGTCCCATCAGGTTTGCCAGCGGCCACGAACAAGGGAATGATAAGCGGTTTGATGTCAGAAAGTGTTTTGGGAAAAGCGGTAGGGAAAAGGGTGAGGGCAAGCTTGGCAGCTGCATCAGCCCTGTCATTGCCAGGGATGCCAACATGGCTGGGCATCCAGAAGAAAAGAATATGTTTCCTACGGAGGGGGGCGAAGGAGTTTATGGAGGATAAGGTGAGATGTGGGGTTATCCCATTTAACATTGACTAATGAAGTAAGGACAGCCTTGAAGTCGGAGAAGATGGCAAAGTGGCTGAGCGGAGAGTATTCAATAAAGTTAAATGGCTAAGAGGATGGCCTTGGCCTCGGCCGAGAAGATGGATGAGTAGTCGGGAAGCCTGCTACTGAGGGTGGTGTCTTGGATGACAGCAGCAGCAGCTGTCTTGTCGCCTTCCTTGAAGCCATCAGTATAGATGAAAGTATAGTTTGAGAGTTGGTCTTTGATTTGGTTGTGGAGGTTGATGAAAAGGTTAGGGTGAGTTTGGGTTTTCTGATGAGTAGAGAGGTCCAGGTTGATAATAGGGAGGGGGGTGGCCCAGGGAGGAAAGTGGTGGGATTGATGCCGAGATGGAGAAGGTTTGATTTGATGCGTAACCTGAAGGGAGAGGATAGGGTTTTAATCCTATCAAATAGGGTGGGGAAATTGGGGTACCTAATGAGGTTGTAAACAGGGTTCTGGGTGTTGGTAAGGGCTCTAAAAGCATAGGAGAGGCCAAGCTTTCTACACCTTAGCAGGAATGGGGGTGGGGAGGGGGGGTTGGCTTCAACATGAAGACTGGTGATTGGGGAGGTCCTGTAGGCTCCCAGACAAAGCCTGAAGGCTTCATTCTAGATGGTGTTGATGTGATTGAGGTAAGAGTTGTGAGCGACACAGTAGATAACATTGCCATAGTCAAACGTGGCATGAATGGTGAGCCTGAAGGTTTTGAGGAGAGCATGCCGGGTTGCACTCCAAGTGGTATTGGAGAGGAAGCGGAGGATGTCGAGGGGCCTGTTGCAATTCTGTTTCAGGTTGGTGATGTGTTGTCTTGGAGAACTTGTGGTCCAGACCTAAACCCAGGAACTTAGTGTGGTCAACTTTAGGGATGCGATTGCCATTAAGCATGAGGTTCGGGTTGGGGTGGAGGTTGTTAAAATGACAGAAGTGCATGCAGACCATCTTGTCCATATATAATTTAAAATTGTTGTTGTTGCACCAGGCTTACAGCCGGTTGAGGCACATATGAAAGCATTTTTTCATACGCTTGGTCCCATACCGTGCGTGAATTGCATAGACAGGCATGAATCCTCCAGTATTTGATTGGTCAATAAAATTCCGCAAGTACACGCACGATTGGTTTGTTATGGACACATAAATTTCGGCCATGTGAAATTATTTTAATTAATTTGGCACAGTACACTTGCAACAAATGCATATACCATTCTATCCATTTCTTGCCATGTTACCCGAGCAGAAAAATAAAACCAAGGTTTGAATTTCATTGACAATTGTAGGTATGATTTACCTTCCATGCCATACAGCAGGTTGAGTACACTATGCAATAACTAGGCTTTAAATTTTCAGTCTATTGCACTGAAAATCACTGTAGTTTTAATAACTCACGGATGGTAAACCAAATAAATCCTCTACCACAGGTTACACACATGACCTGGCTCTGCACAAGAATTTCCATTGTTTGCATGCAGATAAAAATGAGTGTAATAACTCATTCGTAAAATCACTAAGTTATCTGTAGTAGGTTTCTACATTCAGATGATAGGAGATTTAGACGTAATGTATGAAATGTATCACGGGACCTGTGTACATAATATAACGGAACTGACACTTACATCAAATTCAAAGTCACCCGTCATACTGCTGTCAATTTGTAAAAGGTATTTCTGGCTATCCAGCTCGGAACTGACAATCTCCTCAGGGGTAACTAGAGGTTCACTAGAGGAGACGCTGCCATCAAATGTCTGAAACAAAGCACAGTGGAAATAAAGTAAGAATTTTGACGCAACTTCTACAACTTGTATGGTTTCTCAATAGATCCTTTGTTATGATGGCAGCTGCAGCTGCTCATAAGATATAGGTAAACCTAACGTCAGAAACCTCACATCAGAAACCTCACGTCAGAAATCTCACGTCAGAAACCTCACGTCAGAAACCTCACGTCAGAAACCTCACGTCAGAAACTCCCAACTTAACATCTCTGTCTCTGAAGACATATTATTTTGAGGAAATGAACTAATTGCCTGTTTTGTATTTTCAGTTTGCTTTTTGATTTCACCTTGTTCTGTTTATTACCTTTTTATATTTGTAGTGAAGCGCTTTGTGACTTTTCTATGTAAGGCGCTATATAAATCTCTGCTATAGTTATTAATATTACCACTGTACCACTGATGCTAAGAGAAGTGAAATTTTACAAATGTTTAAGAAGCATCTGACAATCTATTTATCAAAAAAACAAATTTCGAATCTTTACTGACATCGCGAATGATACAAATCCCCTCGCTGCCGATAACACCCCTAAATCCCTTTGTCCCACATGCCATCCCACCCTACATCCAACCCTATGTACTCTATGCAGTCACACCTGAAATCCCGATGCTATTCCGCAACATGACCCACAAACAATCATGCCTGACATCCTGATGACATCCAACCACATGTCCCAGATGCTATCATACCTTGTCCCTTACTAGTGAGAAGTTTCACGAATGTTTGACTATTCTTTCATGCCAGACACAAATATCTTACCGTGTTAGTTTGTTTGTTTGTTTGATGAGGGCTTAATGGCACCACAACAATGAGGGTCAAATTGTGCCGGAGAGGTTACATCATTCCAGAAATGACAAATCAACCCCAAAATGACAATCTTCATTGGTGTAGCCCCCAGACTAACCCAGAAATGACAATCTCCATTAGTGTAGCCCCCAGACTAACCCAGAAATGACAATCTCCATTAGTATAGCCCCCCAGACTAACCCCAAATCAAAACTTATCAAGTCAAATTAAAATCAAAACTTCAAAGAATGCAGTGATGATTGATGGGTTGTCACAAAATGTCATGTCACAAAATGTCAAATTTATCACATAAACGTCTCAAATGTCACACAATTTTTGGCACCTTTTTTAAAGAATGTCACATCACTTTTGCCTTTGTCACATTTGATTGGCATAGATTAACACATCATGACCAGTTGACCGGTGATGCTCATAGAAAGGATCATTTGGTTATATCAGCTTCATAAAAAATGGAATCCACCACTAAAATGCAACATCACATTAACAATGAGTGTGAGTGAAGGAATAAAACATGTCACAAAATGTCAGACAAATTTTAATACATCTGTTTCTGTTTATTTTTCACAAAATTTTCAAAATGTCACAGAATGTCACAGACTTTTGGACAAAGAGATTTTGTCACAAAATGTCACCATGCCACAGATGCTCTATTCTTTGAAACTTCCATATCAAATCAAATCATATCTAATTAGATCTCATCAAAGCAAAATCAAAACATATCACATGATATATAAATCTAATTTTACCAAATCAAATCAAAATCAAAATCTGAACTTTAGCACATCAAATCAAAATCAATCTAAACTTATCAAGGCAAATCAAAATCTAAACTTACCATCAAAATCTAAACTGACCATGATAAATGAAAATCTAAACTTACCATGATGAATGAAAATCTAAACTCACCATGATGAATCAAAATCTAAACTTACCATGATAAATCAAAATTTAAACTTTCCATGATAAATCAAAATCTAATCTCACTATGATAAATCAAAATCTAAACTTACCATGATGAATCAAAATCTAAACTTACCATAAGAATCAAATCTAAACATACCATGATAAATCAAAATCTAAACTTACCACGTCATCATCCATTGCTGTTATCTTCAAACGTGATGTGGACGAAACGTCATAAATGTACACGTCACCATCTGCGTAACGACCCTCTGTAGAACTTACAGCAAAGAATGGGCAATTGTTGTTTACATCAATCACTATGATGGTCACCTAAAAATGAAAAAACATTCAACTTACAGAGCAGGGTGACTTGCTGATAGGTGTCAAATCATCAGCAAAGAAGGTGCAAAATCTCAGCCTTCAAATGCCGAATTACAAAATTTGGTCAAAATTAAGCAGTGAATGCAAAGTTCTATTTGGTAAAAATTTTGGAAAATTTGGTATCACTAACTAACATTTGCCATTTCCTGCAATTGAAGATAATTTCCTGAAAATGAAGGAAATTTTCTGAAATTTGAAGAAAATTGAAAAATTGTTTCTGAAAATAGAAAAAATTGCCCCTAAAATGATAAAAATATGAAATGCTCTTTTGGTGCCAAATATTTCTATGTTGGTGCCACATATTTCTATGTTGTTTATATATTGTTTGGTGACAGAAATCATTTCTGTTGCCATTTCACTCTCTTGAGTGCCAAATTTGGTACAATTTGGCGTCAAAATTTTCCAAAATGACAACCCTGTTACACACAAGTGTAGGTGGGTTGGCTCGTTCTGTTTATCATAAAAGTTCATAGTTGAATTTATTCAATGTATCTTTAAGTGTTGATGATGGCATATAGTTGCCAGGAATTGCTTTTAGCCTTAAATTATTCCTGACAGGAACGTGTAAGTTATTTAAAATATGATTTTTTCTCTCCAATCATTCATATTTTTTGATAAGAAATGATACTTTGGTCTTTAAGTTTTTATTGATATCAAAATGTGAATTTAAAAAAAAGTAAAAGTATTCTGTAAGAGTACCTACCATTTTCATTTACCGGTGTTTCATAAAGCATATTTCATATGTGTTAAAGCCACCTAATGTTTGTCTGAAGGAATATTCTTATAGAATTTCATTTTAACATATTTGATAGAGGACAATAAAATGAGACCAATTGGTAAAAATTGGAAGTTAATATCTTATTTCTACGAAAAATTATTAAATTTTAAAGATATTTCTTGTCTGCGAGGTTGTGGATGGTGGGTGAATCAGAATTTTGAAAAAAAAATTGGAAATTTTGCGGAAAAACTTTATTGCGAACTTATAATGCTACAGCTTTTACCCTACAAGTCCCAACTGTTTTCTACATTTTGAGCGGGAAATTATATTTGCAACCTTAATATGGGATATCCTTTTCTTTAATTATCAACATAAACCTCAACTGCTGCAGTGCTAGGCCATACACAAAGCCACAGTGTTACGTGAATTGGCCACTTATCAGTTACTCCATACATGGAGCTTTTGTGTAAAAGTGCACTCAAGTAAAGTGAGGAGGATAAACAACAGATTGTGCTAAATGAGGCTTATTCATGATAATGATTTGTGGTTAAAATTGTAGTATTTCCCACTACCTTTAGCTATACCACTGAATGGCTAGGTCTGATTCTGTTAACAGTTTCAAAGTCAACATCGATAAATTATTTCCAAACTTAGGGTGTGTTTAATTTTGTTTTTCTGTACCATTTTTATGATGTTGGTGTCAGTTTGAGCTTTTCATGGGTTGATTAACCCTTCTAAATCATCTTGTAATGTTATGTTAAAAACTGTACTAAAGGGCATCATGTTTAACAAGTTAAACTTAGCGAGGTAAACTGTTAAATGTTTAGTACAGGCACCATGATCTTAGCTGGTGTCTGAGACCTTTGATGCCAGATGCTCACCCGATGTCATGATGCCAGACACTCTCACGGGGCCATGATCTTCTTGGAACCAAAGGTGAACAAAAAGGAAGCTCAAATCGCAAAAACCAGTAAAACAGCACCAGAATGGGTCCAGGATTTACAAAAGGCCAAAAATACCCAAATCCTAACAATAAATATGCTAGCATTGGTTGAGAATAAGTGTCATAGGAGTGCAATTTAAGACGTCGCACCAATTTGTGGGTTACTTTTTTTGCTTCAAGGTTGTACGGTAAGAGTGTATTAAATTGGCTATATTAGAAAAGATTACAAATTTATAGCATAAAAGGTCAGATATAATTATAATAACCGTATTCGCTTACGAATTCTTTTTTTGCATAGGCGGCGGAATCGTTCGATCACCCCGACCATGGTCGGGGCAAATATTTGTTCGACAATGGTCCAACCAAGGTTATACAATAATTATTCATGTGAAATTAGGCCTATTCAGTATTTTACTGTAATGTTCTAATGGTATATAACTAATGAATACTCTTTATTTTCGTGAGAGTTCGTGATTAATATTTCATGAAAAAACTATTTCAAAATAGCTTCGGTATGTAGTGTTAAGTTTGCTATAGCTATACACAATTATTATGGTTAAGTCCTAAAGGCGGGTGTGCCGTATGTTAAATTGCTTTAATATGTATGTTTTTATAATTACAGGATAAATCAAACAATATTGTTTACAAGTGACGTAAAACGCGTCAAATGACGCAATCATTCACATCGGAATTCTAGGTTGTGTTAAATCTTCGGTTAGCTTCTATTCAACCTCGCATCAAGATAAGTCTGAAATGCAAAAAAAGTCCTTACAAATTGCCAAGGACTCCCACCTTGGCTTTGCCCCTGGACCCTGCGAGGGCCCTTAAATGACTCCCTGGACCCCACGCCGTTTGGGTTCCCGCTTCGCGTGAGCATGGTCGGCTCAATAACTTCAACCTTCCGCCGCCTCTGAATTGTACCACTTTTGTATACAGTGTGCTATTCAAACTGCAATGTGTGAACTAATTCTATACTAGCCCTACATAACCACCACAAAATAATCCGTGAAATGTAAAATAAGCAATTAATGTAACAAAACTTATTTAAGTCTTTAAATTAATCAAATGAATTATGTAATCAGTCAAAAAATGTTGGGTGGGTGATTATTAGTAGGAGCGCTTTATACATGAAAGACCGTAAATGTAAAATATCAAGAAAATAGCATCACATACTGTGTTTGCATCTGGTTGGTCTGGCTCTGTGGTGTTAAAGACTGCAACAATAAGGGAGTGAGTTCCCACACCAACATCTGCACTGTCAACAGGGGTGATTTCACCAGTTATACCGTCAATTTCAAAGTAGGTAGACGTGTCGTCCTCACTCCCATCTATTCGAGAACAATCATACTCATTTATTATGCAATTGCTTTCACCCAATAAAATATGAAGGTCGGTTAAGTGGGTATTAGGCATGTTCAATGGAAAAGTTTGTTTGTTCGATGAGGGCTTAACGGCACCACGGCTACGAGAGTCAAATTGTGCCTGAGAGGTCAGATAATTCTAGAGGTAGGAAGGAAAGAAAACAGGGGCGATTGAGAGAAATACAAGAACTAAAAGTCAGAAAGCTATATCAAGAGAGGAGGTGCATGGGTTAGGGGAAAAAAGTAGAGAGAGGGGGGTAGGAGAGGAGGACTAAATATGTTTGTAGAGGGAAGCATGATAAAGGAAGGAGAGTATTTTATCCGGAGGGTTTTTCTCAAGGGAAGCTCTAGGAAGGTTGTACATGGGGCAAGCAAGGAGAACGTGATGGACTGTGAGGAGAAGGCAAGGGGGAGGGGGGGGGGGGAGGGGAGGTATGATATAGGTATTTAAAATTCTGAAGAATATCTATGATGGGAAGTGACCTCTAGGCTCCTTCACCATTCTAATGAACTTGGAACCAGAGGAAACCAGATGAAGCAAGATAAGTCCTTCTATTCTGCAGACATAAGTCTCAATCACGTTTAAAGTCTTTTTGGACCGAACAGATACAGGAGATTGTTTCTTTGTTTTGGTTTAATGGCACTTTAACAATTAAAGTTATATGTGCCAAAGGAGATTATTTATATGATTTGTGCTAAGTCTGAGCGCAAAAAGATATGTTAGTGTAATGAAGGGCTTATAATGAATGATGTTGCTGATATTAAAAACAAGAAAAACATGTACAAAACGAGGGGTAGAAAGGTCAGCTAATGGACCCAGGGGAGGAAAAAGGTTGGACTGGTCTAGCAATAATGCCTGGCTTAGAGACGGCAGGGGAGGGTAGCGTTAAATATTAGTCAAGAGACATATGTTACGGAGGAATTTTAGTACAATTTGTCAGAGAAAAGGTGAGGAACAAATAGCTGCAGGAGAAACACCATTTGATAATTTGATTTGTGGAACAGTCAGTGATGGGTTGAATGGCTTATAATAGTCAGTGATGGGTTAAATGGCTTGTAAGAGTCAGTGATGGGTTGAATGACTTGTAACAGTCAGTGATGGGTTGAATGGTGTGTAACAGTCAGTGATGGTTTAAATGGCTTATAACAGTCAGTGATGGGTTGAATGCTTTGTAACAGTCAGTGATGGCTTGAATGGTTTGTTATGAAAGACAAAGTACGTAAATGTTTGATCCAAAGTACCTTTTTCTGAGACAAATATTTGTGATACGATACGAAACTCTACATCCGTTTCAGTTTCACAGACGATGGTGACATTGACATCAACGCCACGGACGCTATCTTCATCCTGGGTTACCGGAGAATCAGGAACCACGATGGTCACTGGACAAGCTGTATGCTCTCTGACTCTTACTCTTACAGTTGTTTCATCTGTCTCTAATTCTTTGTCAGGATTGTAAACGATAACCTTCATTTCGTAATATGAATTATTCAGCATTTGCTTGACACGGATTTCTGTGAAGAAATATAAAACAAAGCAAAGTATTTTTATTTGCTTTTAAAAGAGTATGTGAACAAGGTCTCGACAAATATTTTTTCACCCACTCCCCATGTTGGGGAGTTGACCTTGACATGTGGTTGCCAAATGCAAGTAATTAATCACTATAAATTGAGGTCAACATATTGGTCATTACAAATCAAAGAATTCCTTCTCAATCAAAGGCTGACACAAAATGTGAATATCTAGAATCAATGTCAAATGTTTAAACCCCGTATTAACTGCTCCTGAAATGGCTCACATACCATGCATACCTAGGATAGCGGCAAATTGCTGTATAGAGCTAAAGATGTAAGTTTACTATGCATTTTTTAATTCATTCATTTTCAATTATTTTTGATATTCTTTGACATAAATTTTATTTTCATCACAAAAATTTTAACAAGAATATTTTGGGATATAATCATTTAAACAAAATTTACAAAATCATTCAAAAAGTATTAAAAATGTTCAGTTGCCTTAATAACGGAATAAAGTTGTATTTCAAGAAATTCATTGTGCAAAATTTGTACCACTATACTAAAATTTTACCAAGCACATTTAACAATTGTGTTAAATATTCACAAATGAGAGCATACCAAGCAAGCATTTTAGTGTGTTTTGTTGTAGTAAGCTGAAAAAGTGTATCCAGACATTCATTTTTTTAGCTTCGCCAAAGTCTTGAAATTTCACTTAAATTGATAACTCCATGGTGTGACACTGATCTTTAACATAGATTATAAGTTAGGAGATATGCTCCTGAAAAGATCACGATGACTTAAAGGGTTAGTTCAGTGGTCAAGCATGTCCATCTTATATGAAAGAGGACTTCAAAAGAAACAGAATGGTCAAGAAAGCATTTAAAAATCTTATTCCGTTGAAGGATTAGTTCAGTGGTCAAGCATGTCCATCTTATATGAAAGAGGACTTCAAAAGGAACAGAATGGTGAGGAAAATGTTCAAAAATCTTATTCCGTTAAAGGATTAGTTCAGGGATTAAGCATGTCCATCTTATATGAAAAAACACTTCAAAGAAACAAAATGGTGAAAAAAGTGTTTGAAAATCTTAATCCGTTAAGGAGATATACAAGTTTAATATTCTTATCTGTGTAGAAATTGACTAATGTAGTAAGTCTACTATGGAAAGTTGGTGTCCTCATCCTCACATTCTTAAGAATTGTTTATGTACTTTAAAGAAAGTTTATCAAATATCTTCACTGTTTAAATTATTTGTCCTGAAATTTTTTTTAGGTGGTATATCGTAAATACCCTTCCTAGATTCAGTTTTACTACTTCTTACCATATCCCATGGTTTTGAAGTCACAAAATCATAGGACAAATATAATAGAATACATAAAGACTTTGAGGAATCTGAGACTACTATGACATTACAACTAGTCTGATTTCAGTCGTTTCTACACAAATGATACCAAAGTTTAAACTTAGATATCTCTTTAATAAAATAATGCATTTGAATGCTTTCTCTACTGTTTAGTTTCTTCCTCTTTCATATAAGGTAGACTTGCTTGACCCCTAACATATAAGCCTCTTTCATACATCAACTTTCTTATGATTTCTATACTGCCCCACCAACCTATAGTGAGTGCCATGTGACAGTCATTTGCCTCAAGTAATTTTTAATTCGTCAATGGCCAGTCAACTATTGTATTTGTCCAGACCTGATGTAATCAGAGAACCATGGCCAAAGATGAGAAGCCCTGCCTGTCGAGCCACCATTTCATGTCATCAACCCATGGACAGTAAGTGCCACCGAACCTTTAATTAGTATTATTCCCAATGGTTGGTTGGGGGAGAGAATAGTACCAGAAGACCCAGTTTACATTATGAAATAAACAATTAGCTGAAATCTTGAAGCTAAAACCTCCAACATTTCTGCTGCATACTCGACCACCTGTCTCTTACCCGTTTGGAAAATGTAGAAATACTCCCAGGCGGGATTGTTTTCATCTTCTGCTGCAAATGTCAGTATGTTATACGGACTGGTATCTTCGTCAGTCACTTTGAGCGTTGCGACCTACAAATGCATACACAAAGAGTTTATGTGATTGTTTCTGTGCTCAATATGTGTATTCACAAGAAATGCAATTTATATTTTGAAACGCATGCTGGCTGCTTCCACCAGTAATCTGTTTATGGTACAACATGTGGCATCAATTATAAACTAAAATGTAAAGGGTACCCACTTTTAGCAAAATGAATCAGACACCAGGAATTAATTAACAAATAAATGAAACTTATGTTGATTGAGGGCTAAGATTGACAGCCCTTCGATAGTGTCAGTCATATCGTCCCTATATCCAAATAGTGACGAATGTAGGAAAACATAGTTTTGAGGAAAAAATGTCAAAGATTTGTCAATTTTCGACAATGTGATATTGAAGGGTAAAATTGTTGAAAAGGGCAAAAGATAAAAGTTGAAAATTATTACAAAAATGTAGATATCACTTCTCTTTTACGTTTAATTATTCCCAAAGATATTCGCTAGTATGTGGAATTGATATACAAAGGTAGAAAAAATAAACATTCATCACTACGCGAAAAGAGGGATGATATGGGCAATATGGGTATAAAAAGGAAAATTATATTAAAGACAAATGGGAAAGCTGAAGTTAAGGGTGCTGTGGATGAGTCATTTTGTAAAAGAAAACCTGGAAGTATGACATCACACTGTACTAGCCACCTTCCAAAGCAATCTGTGAAATGTAATATCTCCAAAATGGAAGAAGACATCAACATTGTTTTTTTCACCATTCTGTGAATTTTTAATTCCTAAACAAACTACTTAAAAACACCTGCAGTTTCCGAGTTTATAGCTAAACAAAGTTTGAAGAATGTTCAATTTATGGAAAAGTTGTGACGTATCAGAGCGAAAAAAACTCTTTTATGCAGGACTGTGTTGTCCAAAGAAAGTCACCGATGAAAAGCAGGTACAATGGAGATAAGCAAGGAGATTTTAGAGAGAAGATGGAAATGGTTGTGTCACATATTAGGAAAGAACGGAGAAAATTATTCCAGAATAGCCATCACCTGGACACCAGAAGGTAGAAGAAAGAATGGAAGACCTAAGACTACATAAAAAAGAGTGGTAGCGAAGGAGAGAAACAGTTTTAGATGGAACAGCTGAGGAAAAGCTGCAGTAGTAGCAAGAGACAGAACAAGATTAAAGAATTTAATTAGAGAAACTTTAATCTCCATAGACATTTTTAAACAGTTTAGCCGAACGTTATTTCTTTAATACTTTGACCAATCAAATGCTGGGGAAACTTTTCCTTTGTTTCCCATCCAATCAGGTGCAGGTTTGAGGGGAAACATGTAAGCTGCAATACGTGTGCGTATTTCTTTTATGTATAACGCACATATGATACGTGCGCTTGAAAACATTTTTTCATACGCTTCGTCCCATACTGTGCATGAATTGTGCAGACGGCCAAGATTCCTCCAGTATAAGATTGGTCCATTATGGACACGTGAATCTCGGCCATGTGACATTATTTAAATTAGTTATCTAGAAATTGCCGATTTAAATTTGAAAGGTCTATACCCAGGAGAAAGGGGTGCTAAATTCTAATTGAAGCTCACAAATTTTCTTCATATTTAGATGTTCTATTCAAATAACGTTGGTGAAGCATTGCGAAACATTAACTTAACATAAGAATAGCCATAGGATTCACCTTTGTGATGTCACAAAAAAAGGATAAATGAATTGAGATAAAATTTGCATTTAGTAGTTTATCAAATAAGGCCTGAAATTTCAAAATGAGGTGAAAATGCTCAATTTATTACCAATTAATTGTGAAGAAATGGTTCATATTTTTATGGTCTATGGCACATTTGTATTTTTTTTCACTTATGCTAAAGTTTTTGCTGTCTATAGTGGTGCCATGGCTCAGTGGATAAGGATTTAGGCAAAAGGTACCTGGTTCCACCCTCATGGTGGTGCAGTGACTCAGTGGATAAGGAGTTCCACAAAAAGTACCTGTTTCCACCCTCATGGTGGTGCAGTGGCTCAGTGGATAAGGAGTTATGCAAAAGGTACCTGGCTCCACCCCCATGGCGGTGTAGTGGTTTAGTGGATAAGGAGTTACATTAAAGCTACCTGGCTCCACCCCCATAGCAGTGCAGTGGCTCAGTTGATAAGGAGTTATGCAAAAAGTACCTGGTTTGACCCCCGTGGTGAGCACTGCATTGTGTTCTTGGGGAACATACTTTACACTAGTTGCTCAAAGATGTAAAACCAGCATTATTAGGAGTTAACCTGTGATGGATTGGCGTTCCATCCGGGGAGAGTCATTATTCTCTTCCACTTGAGCCATGGAAACAGGGAAAAGCAGCGGCCGGATGAGCCAAATGGCTCTGATGGATTTAACTTTAACTTTTGCTGTTCATAGACCTTGAATTGATACAACAATGCACAATAAATAACCTTGATAAACTCTGTCAAATTATAATATGATTGCACAATCTGGCAAATCACTGCACAACTTAACAAACCATTAAACAACATGACAAAGCATCTTGATAAATCATAAGTTTCCCTTACCCATGTGTCCACTGGGTCATCAAAATAGGCAAACCCAATAATGGGGTCTTCAATGAATGCTGGAGCGTTATCATTGACATCTTCTATATTGATAACAAGCGATGTATCCTCAGAGTTGGGGCGTGTTCCTTGGTCACTTGCCTGTGATAAACAATAGTCATCAACAATTACCATAGTATCTGCCGATAACATACCTTGTACGCACACATATATCTAACACCCACTACCTGTATTGTTCCCTCTGCAACACCTCCTTCTACCTATTACAAATCCTCCACCACCCAGTCATGCCCTTTTCTACCCAACATTCATCCCTCTAACACCCATCCCTGTTTCCCCACCAAAAACATCTACCCGACCAAATTATGAATCCCCCATATTGTGTACATATGCTTAAAATCATGCAGATATCCCCACTTTCATCCTTCCTATGAGATCACATTTTATATACCAGCTACACTTATTGTTCAGAGATTAAATTGTTCTGTAAATGATTTATTCACTCAATATTTAAATTCATTATGCATGAGTGACCTTAAAGGTCAATGGTGGTCAAGTTTTAGCTCATGTTTTTGCATACCTGTCTATATAAGTTTAAAAGATACATATGGGATCGTATCATAGAAGAATGGATCTATCTATTATGTTTCTTTAGGACAATCGTGTTTTCTCAATTCAGTGGACCCTTCATTAAATATACATTGCTTACATAATCTTATGTTATATTAATCTAGCTCCTCTTATTCAAATTTGACCAAAAAGCAACTGTGCATTAAGCTGAAAACCTACGGTAACAACAAGGGTGTATTGCTGCTGGGATTCAAAATCCAACATCCTTAAAACAGTCAGAACTCCAGAGGTAGTATCCAAGCTGAATGAGCCTGCAACCAAAACATTCATGAAATTTATTGTCTATGGTAACAGTGTACAAATAAGGTCCTTTACAGTACCCACAATTCAATGTTCATATACAAGCTCATAATTAGAACATTTAAAAAGTCATAATTTGTTGTTTTTGTGAGAGAAGATGGAAGGAAATTGGACATATTTTACAGAGAGATACCAATAATTCAAGAGTAGCTTCAATGGAGGAGCTGGAAACAAGTCAGGGAAGTGGTACATGACAAGAAGAGATGGATTACATGAAGAGAAGGGAGCATTGAGTGAGTGAGTAAATTTGAAATAATTCGCAAGTGCATGGAACCTTCACAAAATCACAGAACAAAAAGATCCTCCTTTTGGGGCTGTAACAAAAATATACCAAATAAAATGGTACAGCCATAAAAAGTATTCAAGTGTTCATAGAAGTCATTTGTAGCCTCATAAACTGATAAAACCCTAGAACATGTGGAGCCTATGCCTCCTAGTCCCCCACCATGGGCCCATGTAGTACAATTACCCCCCCCCCCCCCATATATGTGAAATAATACACAATAGTGAAGTTGCAAATAGTTGTTGCAGAAATCCTTTCAAAAAAGCACCATTTTGTCTGAACATTTCCTGATTTAAAATGGGGCTAGAACTGTTTGAATTTTTTTTTTTTTTTACACAATATGGTGAAAAGTTTGCTTACTTTCCCTACGATTATAATACAGTAACACTAACAGTATAAGGGAGTGCCGAACTACTATACAAAATATATTTGAAGTTCACTTACAGTATAAGGGAGTGCAGAACTACTATATAAAATATATTTGAAGTTCACTTACAGTATAAGGGAGTGCAGAACTACTATACAAAATATATTTGAAGTTCACTTACAGTATAAGGGAGGAACTACTATACAAAAATATATTTGAAGTTCACTTACAGTATAAGGGAGTGAACTACTATACAAAATATATTTGAAGTTCACTTACAGTATAAGGGAGTGCTATACAAAATATAGAAGTACTATACAAAATATATTTGAAGTTCACTTACAGTATAAGGGAGTGCAGAAGTACTATACAAAATATATTTGAAGTTCACTTACAGTATAAGGGAGTGCCGAACTACTATACAAAATATATTTGAAGTTCACTTACAGTATAAGGGAGTGCAGAACTACTATACAAAATAAATTTGAAGTTCACTTACAGTATAAGGGAGTGCAGAACTACTATACAAAATATATTTGAAGTTCACTTACAGTATAAGGGAGTGCAGAACTACTATGCAAAATATATTTGAAGTTCACAGTTACAGTATAAGGGAGTGCAGAACTACTATACAAAATATATTTGGAGTTCACTTACAGTATAAGGGAGTGCCAAACTACTATACAAAATATATTTAAAGCTCACTTACAGTATAAGGGAGTGCCAAACTACTATACAAAATATATCTGAAGTTCACTTACAGTATAAGGGAGTGCAGAACTACTATACAAAATATATCTGAAGTTCACTTACAGTATAAGGGAGTGCAGAACTACCCTTACAAAAAAGAATCTTTCAAACCTTGTCAGTGTTCCTGCAGGAACAGATGTGGCAGACAAAAGACTTCACGTGTGGCAAACAAAAGTGACCCACATGACTATGCATGAAATTGGAACTAAAGTTCTGTGTGTCTAACAGGTAATCTCACATGTGATAATGTGTGGCTGACATGCATGTAAATGTGTGAAAATAAGTGCTATAACAAGATAGGAAAAAGTGTGGTAAAACGAGTTCCAGCCTGTGTCAAGAAATGTGGCAAAACGTGGCAAACTTTCAAAAAAAAATTGGGACCAGCTGAACTACAGTTGCATAAAGAAATATTTATTGGTGTAAACGCTTTGTCTGGTACTTATGACACAGGTTTCCTCTTGTTTTCTGTATGACACGCATTGTCCTGTTGGACACAGAAAAACCTGTGAAGTGTAGTTTCCATGTTTTATGTGTATGTAAAAGAGTGGCAGACACTCTTTTTTGTGGAATGAGTGAGAGAGAGTGTCAAACTAGTGCAATTACCAAGGATTACCCTGGGTTTTGCATGTGTGTTCATGCATACAATTGGAACAACTGACACAGTTTTTTTTTGTAAGGGTACTATACAAAATATTTCTGAAGTTCACTTACAGTATAAGGGAGTGCAGAACTACTATACAAAATATATCTGAAGTTTACCATGGATATATCTATCTTACTCGTGCTTTGTGTTGAGTTCAAAAGAATATTTCCGTGAATCATTTATATGATAGAGGTCTATTAAAGAAACAAAATGGAGTAAAAAACCATGTTGGTATCTTATTCCGTTTAGGAGATACTGCGTTCAAAAATTTCACCAATGTCTTGAAAAGAGACCTCGCAGTATCCAAAGGTACATGAGCAGATGGCAAAGCATGTTCGTGTACACCATCTTGTTATACCCCATCTTGTTATACGTACCCATCTTGTTATACCCCATCTTGTTATACCCTATCTTGTTATACCCCATCTTGTTATACCCCATCTTGTCATACGTACCCATCTTGTTATACCCCAACTTGTTATACCCCATCATGTTATACCCCATAATGTTATACCCTATTTTGTTATACCCCATCTTGTATACCCCATTTTGTTATACCCCATCTTGTTATACCCCATCATGTTATACCCCATCTTGCTATACCCCATCTTGTTATACGTACCCATCTTGTTATACCCCATCTTGTTATACGTACCCATCTTGTTATACCCCATCTTGTTATACCCCATCTTGTTATACGTACCCATCTTGTTATACCCCATCTTGTTATACGTACCCATCTTGTTATACCCCATCTTGTTATACGTACCCATCTTGTTAAACGTACCCATCTTGTTATACCCCATCTTGTTATACGTACCCATCTTGTAACATCCCATCTTGTTATACCCCATCTTGTTATACCCCATCTTGTTATACCCCATCTTGTTATACCCCATCTTGTTATACGTACCCATCTCAATAATGAAACATAGAAATGCTTCCGATAATTTAGAAAGAGGCAATTAAATTTCAATGAAATACAGCACATAATGATTGCCTTGGATCTGCCTTTATGACATCACACTGTACACCGCAGGGTCACACAGGTAAATCAAATCTTGTTATACGTACCCATCTCAATAATTAAGCAAAATATGCTTCCAATAATTTTGACAGAAGCAACTACTTTTCAAAGAAATACATAAAGTTTGTCTTGGGTTTGCCTTTACGACACCCCACTGTACACTGTGAGGTCACACTGGTAAAATCTTTGAAATGTAATAACTCTACAACTGAATAAGGTATTAACATGGTTCTTACACCCCGGAGTTTGTTTCAGTAATATTCTTCTATCATATAAATGAAAATTCACGGGAATATTCAAATATATATATAAAATATATATAAAAAAATGCTTACCTCCGTCACCACTCATGGTGTATTCTATAGCTGAATTAAGGGTGCCAGTCTTGTCGTCGTCTGCTGCTTCAAACATGCATATTACCTCACCATTCTTTGTGTCTTCAGGAATGCTAATGCTACCTTTGCAGCTAGTGGCAGTAAACTTTGGAGTTTCATCGTTGACATCAGCAATAGTAAGTTGAAACTAAATACAATAAATCATTATTTGATTAGAATGTTTCCGATCCCTAGTTTGGCTTTTTCAGAGGGGTATTCCAGCCTGACATGTTATAAACCCTTAACCTTTGGTCCACAAAATTGTAACCTTGAAAATTGTCTTTAGGGAATATTCCTATAATTTTCATACATATGACAGATAATTATAAAGAAATAAATTGGTATGGAAACGTTGTTGATATTTTATCATGATTTGAAATGATTTAATAAAAAGGATTTCACCAGTGTGTTAAAAAGTGACCTCACTATTGTAGCGTGATGTCATATTGCAGATCCAAGTCAAAGTTGATGTATTACTTTGACAATCAACCTCTCTGAGTTAGATGATTGACACCTTTTTCAACCAATTATTATACGAATTTGCCTAGCAACAAAATCTGTGTAACCAAGTGGGAAAAAAATCCTACGTGGTACCGGTACGATACATCTAGAGTCTTTCTAAATCATTACCTCACTCTATACTGCACTGGTCACTTGTCGATGCCCTAGTGAAATCACTGAAATAACTCGTAAACGGAATAATATATCGACATGGTTTTAACAACAATGTGTTTCTTTTATAATCCTCATAAATGAAAATAAAAATACACAGGGAAATTCCTTTAGACCCTCCTTGTCATGGAATCTACACTTCTCTCATTCAAGCAGATGTACTGTGCTGATTTCTCTCTTATTGACCCCCTCGGACGTCTTGTTGCTTGGCCCATGCTGACATATACACCTCCTATAGTTATCAGATCCCTGCCCCTTTCTGCATCAAGATAGTAGTTTGATTGATTCATCTGACAGTAGGTTGGGATTTCACTAAATTTTTGTTTTGATCAGGCCCAAGCACACACGGATGGTATTAATATAAACCAAACTAAATAGCATTCCAACGAATACACTGTTATGGGTTCTGCCAATTACCGATCATATGTTGTCATAATTGGCCCGATCTGATTCAATTTCCAATTACTTTTTATGATAGTATTAGTCCTGATAAACATGCTGTGGGCAGTGCAAGCGATCATAGATAATTAGTTAAATCAACATAGAGGTATAAGATAATGAGGAGAATACTTGTTGAAAAGTAAAAGAAAAAATATATTTTTCGTCATCAACATTATATTTCTGCTTTTTTATTTCTCAGTTTTTCATATTTAAAGATTGGAAAAGAAATAAATCAATTTAGAAAATAATAAAACATGAAAGAATTGTTTTTTGTAACAATCAGATCTGCAATCCACAGGCATTTCACCGATTTCGATTATGTCATATGATCAGCTTATGATCAGGTTTAATCGGCCCAATATGATCGGTAAAATGATTATCGTTGGAACACTAAATGTAAATGTTAAAGATATGGATAACACTGGAAAATATCACTGGCACTATCATTTGGGTCAATACCATCAAAGCTACAGGAATCTCGTGCTAAGGGGTTAAATGCCTCATATCCTGATCAAACTCAGATCATGCTTTTAAATTTGACGTCAACTTGAAAAAGAAAAAAACAAATTTGCCTACTGTAATACAAGATAGACATGCCTGAATATTTTTCTTCATGAAATCTTTATATACAGTATGTGGGATTAATTTCAATGGAAAAATGCTAGTATAACAGTGAATTGCTATACAGAGTTCAATTAAAGTAAGTTTACTTTGCGTTTCTTAGATTATTATTTTTCATTAATTTTTAATTCTTGGACTAAAATTTCATTTTTAACACAAAATTGTAACAACAAAATTCTCCTTTAAAATTATTTAAAAGAAATTTATAAAATCATCAGAAATTCTTAATTTTTAATATTTTTAATAACAGCATTACAAGAAACACATTTTTTACAGCTGTACCGTTATACTAGGCTTTTACAACTTCAATAAGAGATTCAGAAAAATTGTCACAAAGGAACAAATTTCATTACTGAACGTACCTGTTGTTTGATTACAAAGCTGGGACTTGCCGTATTTTCAGCAACAACAAGAAATGTGATGAAATCTTCCACTTCCCGATCGAAAGGTCCAACAAACTCAATAACAGCCTGTGAAAAGGAAAATGATACCTTGTAATTTTATTGACAAAAGCAACAGTACTAGGGTTGCTGTTGGTTACCATTTACATATTAAACAAACCTTGGATACGTACATTATTGAAACTAGAATTTTAGCACTCTGTAAAGTGCATTACTCCTCCACGGTTCATTCCCCATCCCCAACAGAACACGTCTCAGTAATCCTTGGCCCACCAAGTTTAAATGCTCAAAAAATTTGTTTCTTGCTTTTGATCTATATTGTCCATTTGCATTCTAAACATTTCAGCATTATGTTTAGTTGTTTGTTTGTCGAAGGCTTAATTAACGGCACCGCGACAACAAGGGTCAAATTGTGCCCGAGAGGCTAGAGTATTCCAGAGGAAGGAAAAAATATAATAGGAGAAGTCTGATAGAAGGATGGGGGCTAAGAGCGAGTAAGCTGGGACCAAAAGAGGAAGTGCAGAGGTGTAAAAAAAAGGGAAAAGGTAAAAGTAGGTAAGGGGATGGGCGGGGTGGCCCAGGGAGGAAAGGTGGGCCAGGAGAAGGTGCCAAGAGTGGCGGGATTGATGTCCAAATGATGGAGGTCAGGTTTAATATGTAAGCTGAAGGGAGGGATATGGTTTTAGTTCTATTAAAGAGGGTGGAGAAATTGGTAAACATAATGATGTTGTAGACAGGGTTTTGGATGTTTTAAAAGCGTAGGAAAGGCTAAGCTTTCTACACCTTAGCAGAAAGGGAAAACAAGTAAGGGGGGTGGGGATTCCCGTTATTGGCTTCAACAAGATGGCTGGTGGGGAAGGTCTTGTAGGCACCCAGGCAAAGCCTGAGGACTCCATTATGTACCTTCAAAATGATTTCTTCCAAGGTCATTCTCATTGTTTGTAGTTTTATTGTGCACATTACACCGAAAAATCAACACCTAGAAGAAACAGTCCAATATAAACTGATTTGATGTGAAATATATATTTTCATGGTTTTTACTGCATTTTTACCATGGCACTCCAGGTAGATAACTGGAATTACCTTTGTGTCTAATATCAGTCATATGTGGTATAATATGCACTTCACAACTTATATTTTGTCAATCTGTTCATGCAGATAATGTTTTAATAAAATGACTGAAGATTTATTTTGAAAAAAACAAACAATATATACAATATATACAATATATATATAAATATATATATAATATATATATATATATATATATATATATATATATATATATATATATATATATATATATATATATATATATATATATATATATATATATATATATATATATATATATATATATATATATATATATATATATATATATATATATATATATATATATATATATATATATATATATATATATATATATATATATATATATATATATATATATATATATATATATATATATATATATATATATATATATATATATATATATATATATATATATATATATATATATATATATATATATATATATCATATGTGGTATAATATGCATATACAACTTATATTTTGTCAATCTGTTCATGCAGATAATGTTTTAATAAAATGACTGAAGATTTATTTTGAAAAAAAAACAAACAATATATACAATATATACATATATATATATAATATATATATATATATATATATATATATATATATATATATATATATATATATATATATATATATATATATATATATATATATATATATATATATATATATATATATATATATATATATATATATATATATATATATATATATATATATATATATATATATATATATATATATATATATATATATATATATATATATATATATATATATATATATATATATATATATGAAGTGCAGCTATGACATCATACTATTGTGCGGAGCTGGAAAAAACTATTGTTCCGGCGGTTATAAGCATGGGAAAATTGAGAATTCACGGGAATATTTTATTTATTTTCTTCTTAATTTGCACTTATTATAGAGTGGTGGTGGGGAATCGTTAAGGAGGTGTGAGTGCAAAAAGTGGGTGTGGCATATTCTGAGGCGGGTGATGACATTGTAGACTTTTTCCTTACGGGGTGGGGAGGGAGGAGGGGTGAGTTGTATGGTGTGGTGTGTTGGATGTTGTTATCCATGACCTCGGGTGGTTAACATAGACTAAAGTGGAAGGTAAAAAGAGAGTGTAAAGCTGAGATAAAATGCAGATGAAGTTTTGAGCTTTTTAAGAAAATGAAAGATTAGAGTGTTTGAGTTTTAACTGAGCTTGACTTCAAAATGGCGTCAGTTTTTAAAAGGTATTTCCTATCAAAGTTTAAACGAGCGCTTACCATGGATATGTTAGATGGTGGTTGCATCATGACAAAGAAGATGTTGGGAGGGGGGTGTAGGTCTTGTGGAGCAGGTATGACTGGGTGAAAAACATACCAGGTTAGTTGGTTGGTGAGGTGTAAGGTTAGCAGTGGTCAAAATGTGCCAGAGAGGTTCCGTGGAGGAGAAAAGAGTAATGAATAGGTTTGTAGCAGGGCATGGGTGAAGGAGAGGGGAAGGGGGGGGGGGGGATGTCAGACATTGTTGTTGTAGTAATGTGATGCAAGAAGTATAGGATTTTTGGGGTGAGGTTTTGGGAAGAGGTACTTTGGCTAAGTGGTTAAGAAGTCATGCTCGTATTAGAGAGGTACGGAGTTCAATTCCCGTTGTGAGCGCTACATTGTGTCCTTGAGCAAGACACTATACTCTACTTGCTTCAGTCCACTCAGCTGTAAAATGAGTACCAGCACTGCTGGGGTCTTAATCTGTGATGAGCTGGCATCCAATCTAGGAGGAGTCATGTACTCTTATCCGCTTGCACCATGACAGCCGGGAATAAGCACCGGCCTAATGGCTCGGATGGATTTAGCTCCTTCATTGTTGTTGTGGAAGAGCATGGTGTTGAAGGGGTTAGATGTTCGGTATGTATAGTTTGATTAAAACAAAATGTAAATCTTAAAAAAGTCGTCCACACAAACGTAGATGATACTTACAAGTGAATCATCATTCGATGAAATGCTGATACTTCTAGGGGCATTTTCCAAACTAAAAACAGTTTTACGGTTTGTTTCAGTAACATCACCATCAGAGATCGTCACCTGCAAAACGATTGATATATTTATTGACTTTCAATTAAAGATGTATGGACGGGTAGTGGCTCAAAACCATTGAAATAGGCTCTAAACCATGAAAATAGGCTCTACACCAAGAAAATAGGCTCTAAACTATGAATATAGGTTCTATATCATGAAAATATGTTCTAAACCATAAAAATAGGCTCTAAACCAAGAAAGTAGGCTATAAACCATGACAATAGGCTCTAAACCATAAAAATAGGTTCTAAACCATGAAATAGGCTTAAAACCATAAAAATAGGCTCTAAACCATGAAATATGCTTTAAACCAAGAAAATAGGCTCTAAACCAAGAAAACATGTTCTAAACCATAAAAATACATGTATGCTCTAAACCATGAAAATAGGCATGGAAATTGCAGGACAAAATATGACAGAATACATTAAAGCATTGAAGAATCTGAGGCTGTGATGTCACAACTATTCTGATAGTCTTATAGAAATTAAACCCAATTTTAAACTTCAAGAACTCCTTAACGGAATAAAGTTTTTGAATGCTTTCTGCACCATCTTGTTTATATTGAACTCCTCTTTCATATCGGATAAACTTGCTTGATCACTGAACTTATTCCTTAATGAAAGAAGTATTTTGAAAACTTCTCCCTTTGTTGTCCACTTTAACAAAAAACATGCATGCAGTGGCATTAGCTACAGGGGGAGGGGGAAAAGGATATCTGGACCCCACTTTCCCAGTTTTTCTTTAAAGAAATCAAAAATTGACATAATCTTTGTTTTTATATCTTTTTTTGCTTTTCAAAAACAAAATTGCCCTCAGAAGTTGGCTGAATTTTAGCTCTTTGTCTTAGGAGGGGCCTAGGACTTTCTTAGATCCCTCACTTTTTTAATGCTGGCTATGCCACTGCATGCATGACCACTGAACTTAAAGGGTACTGTTATATTATTATAGAGGTGCAGTGGTTTAGGTGAAACGCTCGTACATGAAAGATACCAGGTTCCACTCCCATCCCGAGCCCTGCACCCTTGAGCATGAATATACTCATTCTAGAATTTGGGGAAAAACCCAGACAAATCTTACATTATATTCTCCTTCCTCTCCTTCAAGCAGCGTGAAATCAAATACCAAAGGTTGATCAAAGGTTGGTGTCAAATCATTTACATCCAAAATGGTGACTTCTAAAGTACCCTCGACTGTCTGAAAAGTAAAAAAGAATTTAAATTATCATCCATATTTTACAATTAACGTCTATGAGTTATGAAATATGCCACACCCATCATAGCAACGCGGTAACTAGGTGGGGCAAACAAACCTCAAATCCTCGATCGTGCATTACCAATGCATTGAAATTTAGATGTTCGCGAGGCCTGCCGTAAGCTTTGATCTATTTATGGTACTTCTCCACATCTTTACAGGTTTTAGCAAAAGGGATAAACAAAATCCAGTTTGCTAAGTGTTCTGGGTAACAGCAATCAGATTTACAAAACCCGCAGCGGGTCGGTAAGCGCAAATTTTGTTCACCATTTTGCCGTCACACAGTCTGTGTGTGCAGAAAAAATTTGGTACAGTAAATTGCATTGACTACATGAGTGCATGCCGCTAGCTAGTTGTACTGTACCAGTACCACATAGGATGTTTGCCCCACTTAGTTACACAGATTTTGTTGTTAGGCAAATTCATGCGGTGATTGGTTGAAAATGCTGTCAATCATCTAGCTCAGACAGGTTAATTACAAATTCATAACAAATATGGTCGTAAATTTGATTGTAAGAAATTATATAAAAGTGAACTAAATAGAATCTTGGAAGATATATGTTATGAAAGTTTTATACAATCTTTGTTTTTTGGAATGAGAACTGCATACACTTGAACCTGGATTCCATCTTAAGATTCTCTAGTTCCGGGGTTAGGGACATGTGCGGTAAACATTAAGCATCATTCACGTTTTATGCTTACAAATGGTCTCATGCATGGTTACTATGCATTCTCCGTCAATGCTTCATTTCATCATATGACATAAATAACAAGAAATACTTAACTGTAGTTTCATTTATGTTTGATGGTATAATGGCACCATAACTCTAATGGTCAATTGTGCCAGAGAGATTAGATAATATCAAAGGTGAAAATAGGTGAAGGAGATGGTGTGGAGTGCAGGAAGTAGGTGTGGAAGAAGAGGGTTAGATATACTTATGGTAGTTGGAGTAATGTAGGAGAGGATTTTTATTTGTTTTTGGGAGGGTGGGGGAGGGAGGTAGGTTTTGATGAAGAGGTTATCAAATTTAAGTAGTTGAAGAAGCTCTGGGAAGGGGGAGGAGTGGACAATCTATGATGATGTGTTTGACAGTTAAGAGGCCCATAGCAGAGCATGGGGGAATGATGGGCATGAAATAGGTGGCTGTGGTCTATTATGAGGCAAGAGGTGTAGACTTTGTTTTCATAGGAGAGGTTGTGGGTTAGAGGGTATGGTCATGTATAATGAACAATTAACAAGTATTTCTCTAATCTAATTTTTTCACCAAAAATTATTTGCAAACACTTTCAATCAAGTTAATAATTTTCTCAAGGTTTGAGGAAAACTCAAGAAAATCAAAATGTTGATGAAAAATTCCTAATATCAAAATGAATCTTATGCCAGATGACTTGAATTACATGTATGGTCAGATCGTAAGGTGAAGTATACCACTCATCTTAGTAAATAAACAAGCAGCTAATGCTTACTTCCAGGTGAATAGCAGTGCTTGACATTATTGAGTTAAATGGGAGCTTTTACATTGTTATAGTAAAGGTTACCTACCACATCACCACCATCAGAAACTTCAACGGTGAGAAGATATATCCAATTGTTTGCCACAACATCTCCGTCTTCAGCATCGATCTCAGCTGAAATCCTGACAATGCCACTGAAAGTGAAAATAAATTAAGTAATTCTACTAGCAATATGGGTACATGATATGTGGATGGAATTTCTTTTATACTGCATGATGTTTCACATTTACACTATTTCACTGTTACATATTTACTTTCTGGAATTGAGAGTTACTTTTCTTGGACCAGTAAATTACTTAAAATATGACATAAACAAAGCCAAAAGCCTTGGGAGCAACCCCACCAGTCCACACTGTCTACACCATAAAAACTAGAACTGACGGATGGACAGAATGCTTGACTGTCCAAAGCTAGCATGTAGAGAATGGGCTTATTGGGGATGTATACAGACCTCCGTGGTGTACTGGTGTAGTGGTTAGTGCTTTGTCCTCTGACTCGCACGTCCTGGGTTCTGAATCCCAGTGGGTCTACAACCGGTGAGTTCACAACTGGTTATCAAAGGACGTGGCCGTCTCGATATAATGCCCAGCACTGGATGCTTTTGGGACGTTAAACATTGCTATGCTATGCAATATGCAGTAAGTGGCAGTTGATTTCAAATTACATAAGCTTTGAAGAATGCACTTACCTTCTCCTTTGTTTTAGATTTGCAGAACATCTTATTACAAGCCTCAAATATCTTGGGAGTTGTCCCAGATATTGCCAAGCGATAGTAGAATAGCTTTAACTATTCTTCAAAAAGTCAAGCTAATAAATATGGGGCCGATGGGAAGGTGTATATACTTTCTACTTTACAAAGATGCAATCAGATTACAACTGTGAAAAGGTTCTTGGGATGTTCTTACTCGAATATCAGAAAATCCTTGCACCTAACTTAGACTTCTGTGTCAGTGACTTCCCAATCTAGTCTCCTGCATCCAATCCCTGGTGGGTCTCCAACCAGTGCTCCATGACTGTTCAATACAAATCCCATCGGCATCTTGATGTACATACCAAAAATAGAGCTCTGTCAGGACATCATAAACCTTGGTAAACCTAAGCCAACCCAGAGGAAAATTCCAGTTGAGACCAGTTGGAACCAGTTGGATGAACTGGTTCCGACTTGTATTGAATATATTTCCAACTGGGATGAACTGGTCCAACCTGGATTGAATATTCCCAACTTGGATAAACTGGTCCCAACTTGGATTAAATATTCCCAACTTGGATGAACTGGTGCCAACTTGGATTGAATATTCCCAGTTGGGATGAACTGGTCCCAACCAAATAACTCACAGTTCTCACAAGAATCGAATTTCACATTTAATTGTCAAAGAAAGACACACAAATTGTCCAGGATTTGCCTTTATGACATCACACTGTACACTACCAGGTACCTTTTCAACTTACTCGCGCAATCTTTGAAATGCAATGCATACCCTGTCCCACGTGCCATCTTACCTCTCACCCTGTCCCATATTTCATCATATCTTGTCATCCCACCTTCATCCCAATTCCTACATCTTCCTATCATTCTACCATCTTCCACACATCATTCATTCCTCTAACTCCCAGCCCCTCACTTCTATCTACTCAACATGCCCTATTCACCTACCATCCTCCATTCACCTACCATCTGCTATTCCCCAACATGCTCCATTCACCTACCATCTGCTATTCCCCAGCATGCTCCATTCACCTACCATCCCCCATTCACCTAACATCCTCCATTCACCTAACATCCTCAATTCACCTACCATCTGTTATTCCCCAACATGCTCCATTCACCTACCATCCCCCATACACCTAACATCCTCCATTCACCTACCATCATCCATTCACCTACTACCCCAAGCCACCTTTTGCCATCCACTCATCCACCAAATATACTCTTAAGCAACTCATCATTCCAACCTTCACTATAACATCCATGATCTTTATACTAAATCAGAATGAAAATTCAGTACATATTAATTTGCAGATTATCATAAGTCTATTATGTGTCCGCTCTATTCAAGCAAAGACCTTTTTTTTTTTTGCTATTTATTCACAAGACACTTCATTATAAATTCCATTCAGTCGTCAGATCAGTTATTCATATATTTTGTTTGCTATTTGTTCGCAAGACACTTCATTATAAATTCCATTTAGTCATCACATCTATTATTCAACTTTTTTCATCCCAAAACACATCCCTAATTTTCTTCTCATAAATATAGTTGGAATTCCATTCCTAGGGCAGCAATCTTTTGCTCCATAGTAGCTGAACAATGCATGAAGCCAGATGGACAATATATGTGGACGGACAGACAAACAGATGGACGGATGAATGGTAAAGATGCTACATCCTCTCTTCACCAACTTTGGCGAGGAATAATAAGCACAAACCGGAGGCTGTACAACACCGCACAGCACGTTTTATCTGCTCCGACTTGTGTCAGCTCCTCAGTAATCCTCTGCAATGTTGGCTTACCTCAAACTGCCAACATTCGAAACGAAATGTGAGGCCCTACGTTTGACCATGATTTGTTTGACCAAGATCGTTTATCTGCCATCCCTACAATCCAACTTAAACATAGCCACCCTCAAGGCTTTGAAATTCCATACTCCAGGATAGACACCCACCTATGGTCCTTCTTCCCCACCGCCATTCGTTTATGGAACAATCTCCCTGAGGTTGTTGTGCTCTATCCATCAACAGACACCTTTCGTTCCAGCCTCTACCAGTGGATGCTGCTTCCTTCCCCAGCAGCCCCACTACACAACCGTTAGGAATTCTTGTTTTTAAAAACACCTACTTGTGACGTTTTTACCGCACAAAATTTTGCACTATTATTTCTTTGGAATTTCACCTGTATTTTATGAGCTGCACCACACACAAGCACCTACTAGTAGAGTTTGTACTTCACCAGAAGAAGACGCCATGAACTTGCATCTGCAATATGACATCACACTGTACACTACAAGGTAAATTTACAACACACTGATATCTCTTTGAAATGCAATAACTCTTAAATGGAATAAAATATCAACATGGTTTCTTCCCCAATTTGTTTCTTCTCTATCAAACATATTGAAATGAAAATTCACGGGGATATTCCTTCAAGGCCTACAATAAAGGTTTGTGCTTATCCCTTGTGTTGCCTCAGATGAGAGTTGAGTAACTTGATTAACATGAATAATACTGAGCACAAGACTTCATGTCCAAAACTGTTTATCGCCAAAAGTTCAACCTTTTTTGGCTTGAAGGTCAAAGGTTACTTACGTGGTAGGATCCACTTCAAAGTATTCCCATGTGCCTACTGGTGTGAAAGTCAACTTTCCAAGTGAATCACCATCGGTTACCTTACAAAATGATGGAGAAAAAAACAAGCTGTTAAGGTCTAAAGCTGAATACCCTAATATGAGTTATTAGGGTAACTGACCTGCTCTGTACGTTTCAGCGTTATGGCAAATCAAAGCTTGATCAAAGTTTGAAATTGTTTGCATATATGATAAACTGTAAGGAATGAATGGGCAAACAGCTCAGTCTTTATGTAATTAAAAATGATACTTATTTCCTTAATTTCATTCACTAAAAATGATGAGAAAGTCTCCTTCTGTTTTGTTCAGGGGTTAAAGATTTAAAAACTTCAGAATTTTTCCAGAGAATTATGAAAAACAACACAATGTTAGGACTCAGGAAAGACTGCCCCCATACAGTCATACATCACAAATTTGCATATTAATTTGCTTATAAATTCAAGAAGCTGTAGAGCAGTTAATTTTCAACCAATTTTACTTAAATATTTTGTCACTTTCAATGTTTTTCATAGGATTTTACATAAATTTAGTTGCCATAGGACCTCCATAGGTGTTTCGATGGCTAAACATTTTATATTGAAAAGACTCAAAGTGGACAAGCCCTTTAACTTATGTAAATAGCTTAAAAAGTTAAGCATATTTTTGTTAAAAAAAATTGTGATGTTTGAACCACAAGAAACCTTAAAGCCTTAAACTATTTGTTATATTTCTATTCTTATTTTCAGTCTATCAAAACGATTAAAACTTTACATATTTTTATAGCTGGGATTATAAGGAGGGGGAGCGGGAGGGGTGGGGAGGCTACAAGGAGAAGCACTTCCCCCTACTTCTTTCTGAATCTACATATTTTGTATAGTGATTATTTTTACATCTTGGGGGATTAACACCCCACAACACTTTTGGTACCCAAATTTTAATTTGTGAGTTTGCCCCTCCCCATAGTTTTGGTATGCATATAACACCCATTGAGATTTTGATGGGTAGCCCAGGTCACACCCATTGAGATTCTGATGGGTACCCCAAGTCAGAGGCTGCTACTCCTCCCCTTCAAAACATTATGATAAATATTCAGTCTTGACTTGAAGTCTGCCCATTCATACATCACAAATTTGCATACTGACATCTGAAAATACTTAATTTAGCTTGACACATTTGTAATCAAGTTTGAAAAGAATGCTTGCAATAGACCTTATTAAGTACGGAAATAAGCCACACCCACTATAACAACGTGGTAACTAGGTGAGGAAAACAAACTTTAAATTAACAATCATGCATGAACATTGCATTGCTATTTAGATGTCCATGTGGCCTGCAGCAAGTTTTGATCAATATATCGCACTTCTCCAGATCTGAAGAGTTTTAAGCACAAGGAATAAATAAAATTCCGTTTCCTAACTGTTAGGGGTAACAGGAATTGGATTTACAAAGCCTGTAGCGGCCCATAAGTGCAATTTTTGTTCACTAACTTGTCATCAATTGGTCTTTGTGTGCAGAAATTTGTTTTGTGCAGTATAGCCTAATGCATCGACTGCATGAGCGTGCGTCGCTGGTACAGCGTAAGAATTTTGCCCCACTTAGTTACCCAGATTTTGTTCAGTGCTACGCAAATTCATGCTGTAATTGGTTGAAAAAGCTGCCAATCATCTAGCTTAGAAAGGTTAATCTAGTTGTTGTTGCCACTGCATGATCTTTGAAGCTATTAAAAAAAAACCTGGGTCATGATTATGCGGACCCCACTATGTGTACTTGTACCATAAATCACTTATCATGCCTAACCTGCTATAAAAGCAGATCACGTACATTATGATGATGATATTGATGATGTCGATAACAATGATGATAATGAATGATGTACATGGTGAATGATGATGATAATTCTGATGGTTATCATATTGATGAGGAAAACAAGCACCACTTAAACTATTACCATATAATGATGGCAGTGGCGACAGTGGTGATGGTTACAATGTTTAAATAATGATTAAAAATTTAAAATATCGAAAATGCTCTATATAATCCCCCTAACCCCACCCCTTTTAAAAAGACTCCCTTTGAATATCTGTGGGCATAGCTTTTCACTTCAAAATTCTCAAAAACTACAAGGTTGAACTAAATCATCACTTAAAATCACTCATCAATAAACAAACAAAACCTTCACTATTAAATACCACCCTATTTGTAAATTATTACTTCAAGCCAGACACTTTAACCACAGTCAAATACTTTTGTCCTTGTGTTGAGTGTGAAAGTCAGTACAGCTGCAGTGAAATCTGTTTACTATAAATGTCAAATTATGACCATGGAAAGTGAGGTGAAGTGTGTGGATTGTAGAAATAAGAAATCCCCGGTGTAATTGCTGATTGCTTGTGCTGGATTGTACTTTCTGTTGTTAGCAATACAAAAATATAGACCCCGATAGATTTGAGATTTTGTCGGGCTTAAGACACAAAATGTACTGCGAGGCTTAGGCTTAACGTAGGTTGTTTCAGGATCTATTTGTTAATTTATATGATCTGTATGAATATTGCATTCGCTGCAATGATCAGACATACAGAACTTGAAAATGTTATTTAGAAGATACTCACTTGGAAGGTGTATATTTCTGTGCCAATATTTGTATTTTCACTGACTTGAACACTTCCAACAGTACCATTAGGAGCTGATGGTGATGGCTGGATGACTGGAGGAGACTCATTCTCATCCAATATATTGATCAACAGAGGAATATAGCTTTCTCGTTCGCTGAAAAGCAATAAAAGAGAAAAATGTATACGCTCTTGGACAAGATTACAAGGAATGGAGCTGGAAAAATGTATACTCTCTTGGACAAGATTACAAGGAATGGAGCTGAAAAAATGTACGCTTTCTTGAACAAGATTACAAGGAATAGAGCTGGAAAAATGTATACTCTCTTTAACAAGATTACAAGTAATGGAGCTGGAAAAATGTATACTCCCTTGAACAAGAATACAAGGAATGGATCTATAAATGTGTATACTCTCTTGAACAAGATTACAAGGAATGGAGCTGGAAAAATGTATACTCTCTTGAACAAGATTACAAGGAATGAAGCTGGAAAAATGTATACTCTCTTGAACAAGATTACAAGGAATGAAGCTGGAAAAATGCATACTTTCTTGAACAAGATTACAAGGAATGGAGCTGGAAAAATGTATACTCTCTTGAACAAGATTACAAGAAATGGAGCTGGAAAAATGTATACTCTCTTGAACAAGATTACAAGGAATGGAGCTGGAAAAATGTATACTCTCTTGAAGAAGATTACAAGAAATAAGGCTGGAAAAATGTATACTCTCTTGAACAAGAATACAAGAAATGGGGCTGGAAAATATATACTCTTTTGAACAAGATTACAAGAAATGGAGCTGGAAAAATGTATACTCTCTTGAACAAGATTACAAGGAATGGAGCTGGAAAAATGTATGCTCTCTTGAAGAAGATTACAAGAAATGGAGCTGGAAAATATATACTCTCTTGAACAAGATTACAAGGAATGGAGCTGGAAAAATGTATACTCTCTTGAACAAGATGACAAGGAATGGAGCTGGAAAAATGTATACTCTCTTGAACATGATACCAAGGAATGGAGCTGGAAAAATATATACTCTCTTGAACAAGATTACAAGAAAATAATTTTCATCCTGTCAATTTTCTTGGGTCTAAGGTGACTTAGGTGTTGTTTCACTGGCATGTGCCTCAAAGTGTATCAACTAAAACTAAACAACTTAAATGTGCATGATGGGAATGGAAAAGTAAATTTGATATGATGACTACTACAAAAATGTAAGAGATTCAAATGAGACAACTCCAGAAGGGTTTATCAAACACTAAGAGTTGAGTGCCTCCTCAGCTGCCTTATGATTCAAATCAGATATCTCCAGAAGGATTTACCAAACACTTTGCATGATATACCTTTTCCTACTTAAATGTTGAGTTAAGATTGTCGACAATATGTTTTGATACAGAACCAATAAATTTGCATTTTTGCTTTACATGAAGGGCAACAACTCTTTCCTTCAAAAGTGATCACAGTAATGTGAGAAATACATTTCTGCTGTCATGGTATCAGTAAGTTAAGTTAAAGTTCTATGGACCTGAAGCAATTTCTATGTTGGTCAAAAAAGTCATGACAGAATTGCTGGCCTCAGCAAGAAATTATATTTCTCAGGTCTTTATCCAACTTTAAAGTGTATATACATTACAAAGCTCCAGTTGTATATCCATATAAGCTATAACTTGCAGAATTAGTGCAGTGATGCATGCCAAAGAATTATAATACATTCACTATAGAAACACTACATTAAAGGTGTTGAATTAACCGCATCATTTGTTATTGTAGTGTTTTTATAGTGAGTGTATCATATCCTTTGCGTGCATCGCTGCAATATTGTAATAACTTATATACAATTAGAGCTTTGTAATGTGTATGAACTTTAAAAATCCGGTAAACACCCGAGAAATCGAAGCGTCTGTCTGGTTCATGATGTGTTACTTTGCAATGCTTTTTAGACCAGTTTTCTATAATGTGATTATTAATGGTTCATGCAGATTATGGGATTAGCTTACATTGTGTCTGTCACTCACTGAAAGATGTGATTATTAATGCTTCACCCAGATTAGGGGATAGCTTACATTGTGTCTGTCAGTCACTGGATGATATGATTAATAATGCTTCACCCAGATTAGGGGATTAGCTTACATTGTGTCTGTCAGTCACAGGATGATGTGATTAATAATGCTTCACACAGATTAGGGGATTAGCGTACATTGTGTCTGTCACTCACTGAATGATGTGATTATTAATGCTTCACCCAGATTAGGGGATTAGCGTACATTGTGCCTGTCAGTCACTGGATGATGTGATTATTAATGCTTCACACAGATTAGGGATTAGCTTACATTGTGTCTGTCAGTCACAGGATGATGTGATTAATAATGATTCACACAAATTAGGGGATTAGCTTCCATTGTGTCGAAAACAAAATGCTTTCAAACACTAATCATGAATGTGTTACAAATGAAGGTAAAATGCATGCAAATTGTTGCTTACAACTTTTCCTCTAATAATGGCAGCTGATTGGTTGGGTAACAAAGGAGAAATTCCCCAGCAGTTGATTGGTTGAAGTAATCTATAGTCGGTTTGAAATGATCTATTAAAGGTACTGGTGTCTAAACAATAACAGACTGATGTCACATCCTCTCCTGCTCTCATATATTATTGGTAATATATTATATTGAGAACTATATCATTTCTCTTATCTGTCAGATAGGATTAATTTTTATGACCAATGAGTTCAACCTTTTATGAATCTCCATCAAGAGAAAAAGAAATTATGATGGCATGCAAGTACAGTCTTCCTCAGCATACATTCGTCCAGAACTACATTGGTTACCAGTTAGATATACAATTATTTATAAATTAATGCGTACTGTTTCAATTCACTTCTAAAATGGCCCCTTCCTACACATGCTTAAACCATACACTAGCCTGTACAAATGCTCCATTCTAGTTCAACTCCCTCTCTATGTGAACCCAGGTCTAAACATTCCTGGGGTGTTGGGGCTTTTCAGTTGCTACACCTCATATTTGGAACTCACTCCCTGACCACATTAAATCTTGTAACACGATAAATATTATAAAGATGTTTTGTATGTAATGGTTGTTACGTACTTTTTTATTGTGTTGTTGCTTCCATTGTTTTTTCTATGTTTTTGTTCATATTTGTTTTGCGCCATGAGCACCTTTTGTTATGTTTTGTTATGTTTGGTGGATATGTTTCTGTACTTTATAAGTTTACAATATTATTATTATTATTATATATTTTATATTATAATTATATAATAATATATTATATTATATTATATAATAATATCATATTATTATTATTATTATTATTATTATTATTATTATTATTATTATTATTATTATTATTATTATTATTATTATTATTATTATTATTATTATTATTATTATTATTATTATTATTATTATTATTATTATTATTATTATTATTATTATTATTATTATTATCAATTATATTTAATTACCTTGGGACTTCCCAACTGTTGTCGGTTGCCTTGACAACCAGGTCAAATTGTTGAAACTGTTCATAGTCGATGCCCTCTTCTTTCACTGAAACAAGTCCAGAAGTATCGTTAATTTTGAAGAAGAATGTTCCAAAAGGATCTGTACTCTCGAGTGCATAAGTGAGGCTGTTGCTGTCACCACTGCTACCTACAGCAATAATCTGCAAAGGTTGAAAGTTTAAAGGTCATTCAGTGTTTAATTGATTTCAAAGTACGTGCCAAAAGTAGTAAAGCTTGGTTGAATCTAAACATGGCTTCTGTCTTGGCAATATGTGAGATCAAAACATCCAAACCAGACAAGTGGATTTGGTAGTCAAAAGACAGATGCTACGACATTCTCCTGAAGTACGTATTATAATTTTGATACAATATTTTGAAATACTTCAAGGAATATTCTCCTGAATTTTATTTTTTACGATAGAGGACTATTAAAGAAACAAATTGGTGAGCAAAACATGTTGATATCTGATTCCGTTTAGGGAGTTCTTGACCTTCAAAGATTTCACCTGTGTGCAGAAAATCTTGCAGTGTAAAGTCATAATTGCAGATCCAATATCTAGGATTTTTATCTGGTTCAGATCTGGATTATATCTGGTTCCAGATCTGGATTATATCTGGTCCAGATCTTGGTTATATCTGGGATTTATATCTGGTCCCTACTTGTTTATATCTGGGATTTTTGAAGTAAGGCTTATGATGCCTTCACTAATGCATCATGTGTGCATGACATTAGTGTACACTGTATTAGAAATCCACTTTAAAGAAAAGAGATATTACAGTCCCACTGCTAGTGTTATTTTATTTGACTAGAAATTAAATAAAATGAAATTGTGATGTAGCACAACTAGGTCAAATCATTTAACAAGCTTCATCATTTAGTAATCCACTTCTGTTAAATTATTTTATATTTGATGGAATGGGACTCGAAAACAAATCATGAAACTCTTCCTGCATTAACCACTCTTGAATATTATGATGCACAAAACAAGCAAACATAAAAGTCATGTTAGACAAAAACTTACTGTTATAACAGGTGTGCCAACAAGGGCATTCTCACGCAGATAAGATTCGTATCCTATAATAGAACCATCGGTACCGTTAATGACAAGAGACCCATTCCCTTCATCTCCTGGGGTCGGCTCTTCATACACCGGGGTAGGAGCTTCTGCAAGCACAAACACTTGTACAGATGATGATTGGGGTGGACATGATAAACTGTTATCCTCCAGGGTGATCTAGAATGCAAAAACACAAAATGGATTCAATCATCAAAAGATATGAGATTCTTTGGCCATCGGCACCAGAGGTGTGTGTGTGTGTGGTGTGTGTTAGGGGGGGAGGGTGGCATTTTTTTCAGAAGTGGGTAATTTTCCCCTCCCCTCCACACAACTTTGAACTTACATTCTCATTCAGAAGACCATAGACCTACAAACATACATGACACAAGTCAAAAGTGGTTTTGTAAGAAAACAATTAATTTAATTAAGACAGAAATTACTTTAAGTTCATTCCTTTGTCAAAGAATACTTCAGACAGCAATACTTCCACACTTTGGATCTACTTCTTGCTGAGATGGATCGATGCTTCAACCAAGATTGAGAACCTTACAATCTTGAAGATGGTAGATACCATCACCAATTATTACATTGCAGCAAAAGGAGGTGCTGTAACTATCATCCCGCCACAATTACAGCCACTTTATGGAAATGACGTTGACAGTAAATGCTTTACCAATACACTTGTCCATGGCACCCGGTGTTGTATAAAAGGCCTTCAACTGTTCAACGACAGATAGCCATCATCCAAAATTGCTGATATTTTTCATTTCGTGTATTTGATGTTTACTCTCTGATTACTAATTTTGAAGGTTTCCATCATGCCTCAATGAGCAGGAGTTATGACATTCACCGGGAGTTTGTAACAAAATCCCCGCCTCCTGGCAATCAAGCCAGCGCACTTGAAATTTGAATGGTCTGTTTATTGTCTCTGTAAAGGTCACTCACTCACTCATGCAAATGTGGTCATAGATAGTGTTACCTTAGTCAACTAACAAAGTTTAGGAACCACAGGCATATCATATATTGTTTGTTTGTGTGATGGTAACTTGAGCAGAACTGATTGTAGCACAGTACTGACTGGCCAGACTGACCGTGTAATGTGATTACAAATGTGATAAATCGAATTAAGCTCAGAGAAGAGCTCTAACCATTGAAAGTTCGACGGTTAGAAGCAGAAATTAGCAACTGGAGAGTAAAGAGCAAATACACAAAATTTTAGCAAAGGATGTATCAGCAACAGGGTATGGGAAGGGTCCCTCTCAGGGGTGGAGTCAAGACCCCCATTATTTCCCAGTCACTGTAGTGGAAAAATTACAGTAAATGAAGTTTCTATCAATGTTCAAGTTGATACTAATTGGGAAATCTCAAATATATCCTTCAATTTTCAGGAAATTTGCTTCACATTTGGCAAATTTGTTTCATTTTTGGGCAGTTTTTTTAATTTTCAGGAAGTTTTCTTTAGCTATTAGGAAATTTTAATTTTTTAAAAATTTTTCAATTTCAGTTTTTGTGATTTCAGGAAATTTGGCCAATTTTCTTCAACTTTTGGAAATGTTGCAATATTTACTTAAATTCCCAAGAATTTTACCAAATTTCCCTTCAATTTTTTCAAAATGATTTTAATAATTTATCAATTTACCTTCCAACTAGGATTTTTTTTTTTTAACAGTTTAAAAAAACTCTCAGGGAGTTTTGGCCCTGTTGTGTTGGCATCTTTAAATTATGATTGAATTTGTAAGAGTTCAGTGAATTTTAGGTCTATCTTTTAGCCCTAAATCCTCTAAAACTGCAGAGCTTCCAGGGGCTTTCCCCCTGAGCCTCCACCAAGGCTGTGCCCAGGAACCCACTGGGGACCTGAACCCCATGCCGATAAACGGTTTGGCTGCCCCAAGATTAAAAATGTTCTGGTGCCATTGTCTTTGGCCTAGTGAGAGCTGAAACCAAGCATGTTTTCTATCAACTATCCTCTTGTTAAATATTTTCCATTGTTAGAAATTCTGTACCCCTCCCCTTCCCTCCCTAACAAAAAAACTGTATACTGTATTTGACATAATAAGCACCCAGGGCACTTATGAAAATAGAATTGCACTACTTATTAGGCCTGAAGTTTCTTTTGACAAGCGACCATGATCTGGGGCCACATACAATATGCTATTCGAATTGCATTGTGTGAATTGGTTCCATACTAGCCCCACAATAACCACCACATAAACATCTTGAGTGTGAGATCCACAAAATAAGCAAATAATATAACAAAACTTATTTGCAAGTCAAATTAATCAAATAAATTATGTTATCAGTCAAAAATGTTGGGTGGGCGCTTATTAGAGCTGAGTGCTTAATATGTCAAATACGGTTGTACCATTTCAACATTTACACACACACACACTTTTACTTTATATTTCATTGGTCAACAAAGGAAATCCCAAATTGTGAAATGTGCCACCCATTTTCCCAAACAATTAATTAAATTAATTAAAATAATAAAGCAATAAATCACAGTCTCAGGTGTGCTCCTCTCCCCTGGGCCCGCATTTTGTTTTTATTTCATAAGCATGTGAAACCCCAAATCATGCGGTGTGTCTTCTTAACCTGCTAGACGCACTTCTAAGTGGTTATCCATGGTTTTTTGGTTAGTGAGGTTTAACATTACATGTAATTCAATTATATACATGTCTGCCCTTTGTAAAGATCTTATCCTGAGAATTAGATCAATCTTACCCCTCATCAAAATACTTGTAGAAATAATTCTCCAACATATCACATACAATCAGGTATAAACAAATTACCATAATTCATTATGCCTGTTTTATTAACTCACCATAACAGTAACATTTCAGAAGGTGAATTTGTAATCTCCAGGAATGCCAGAAATGTTGAAGGATCACTGTTGTCAATATTAGTACCCACGACGAAATCTGTGCTGTCTGTGAAAACATTTCCTACAAATATCTATAAAAAAGAAAATTTATTTAAAGTTCTGCAGATCTGCAATGGCAATATTTTGCTTAATTATTTTGAAATTATGAATATAACAAAAACACCCCAAATACATCTGTGAAAATTTGTTCTTTTACGGCATTTTGGAAATAAATTTTTCTCCAAAATATAAAGACTATTCCAAAAAAAAAGACATTTTCAATAAACTATTAATCCGTGGTCATCCTCATTCCTACAGTGATATAAATGAAAATCTTAAAGAAATTACCTCATCATCGTCATAAGCTGTGATGAGGATTATTTGATTTTTATCGTCATAAACATAACGATCACCTTCAGCATACGTTCCCACAGATGCACTGATGTCCAATGTAGGGCACGAATTGTTTGAATCTTTAACAATTATCTCTACCTGCAAAATAATAGTTCAGGGAAAAATATTAATGAAGTACCGTAACAAATTGTTTCTACGATCTATGGTGGAAGCAAGATAAGATTTATATTTGCACAATTACAGCAAAATTACATAATTAATGAATTCCTATAAAGTGAATGCAATATTACAACAAAATATTAAGGCACTAAACAAAGAAAAATACAGGTTGACGTTTAGGATATGAATATAGTTTGGAATTGGTACATTTTGAGTTTGAACATTGTACAGCAATTTCAGTCCATGATGATCCAAGATGCCTATTAAAAAAACTTGTCCAGACAGTACAGAGACAACAATTTATCACCAATTATCATCTTACTTATGAAATTTGTATTCTTTCTCTTCAAGTCCATTTGATACAGTGGGGTAGCTAGGGCCCTATGGGATGGGGGCAAGTGGGGCCCTGTGAACCCTTATGGTATAACGGTACAATGGTATATTTTTACAGGCCCCCTTATAGGGCCCGGGCCGGGCGGCTGGCCCCCTGTCCCCCCTCATTTATGCCACTGTTTAGATACTAATTAGAGAAAACTATTAGTGAATCAAATGGTTTGCTTGGCCTACAAAATAAGATCTGCAAACCATAATTCACTGAAAATGCTGTGCAGCTATAAGAAGCCAGCAATTAGTGTGCTCACATTCACTTTGGTTAATCAATTATTGGTATCAACCAAAGAGTCCAGCAGAGTGAGGTTTAGTGCAGACGGCGGTTTAAATTACGTGTTCCCTTTGCAATTCGGAACTTGGGGTTGGAGAATAATACAGTTGTTCCAAAAGCTTGGGGCAATGACAAGATGAATAACTCAGGTTATATATTTTATTCCACTCATAGCTCACCGACGAGAACATGCAAATGAATCATCTGCTCTGATATTGCACACAAGATCTGGACCTACAGCAACTGTAGCTAGCAAACCCGACCCCTGACACTTCACAATAAACCCCGTTATTTGTTTACAGATGAAAAGTAGTGTGATTACTGATGGGTACAATCACTGAGCATTGTGTGGTAAGATTTTAGCAGAGTCTCAAGTCATACCCACAGAAATGGATCTTCTTGCAGGAAAAAAAATGAAAATTTGTTCAGGAAGCTCAGGTGGTAATCAATACATCTTAATTTTCCGTCCTTTCTGCCTTTCCAAGCAATGAACTTTATATTGTCGCCTTCCTTGGAGTCATTAGTATAGATGGAGGTGTAGTTTGAGAGTTGGTCTTTGATTTGGTGGTGGAGGTTGATGAAGAGGTTAAGGTGGGTTTGGGTTTTGTGATGAGTGGAGAGGCCCAAGTGGATAGAAGGTAGGGAGGTGGCCCAGGCAGGAAAAGTGGGCCAGGAGAAGGTGCCAAGAGTGGCGGGGTTGATGCCGAGATGGAGGAGGTCTGATTTAATGCATAGGCTGAATGAAGGGGATAAGGTTTTAGTCCTATCAAAGAGGGTGGAGAAATTGGGGTACCTAATGAGGTTGTTAACAGGGTTTTGGGTGTTGGTGAGGACTTCAAAAGCATAGGAGAGGCTAAGCTTTCTACACCTTAGCATAAAGGGGAGTTCGCTGGCTACAACATGAAGGCTGGTGATTGGGGAGGTCCTGTAGGCACCTATACAAAGCCTGAGGGCTTCATTTTGGATGTTGTTGATGTGATTGACGTAAGGGTTGTGAGCGACACAGTAGAAAATATCGCAGTAGTCAAGCTTGACACGAATGATGACCCTGAAGATTTTGAGGCGAGCATGGCGGTTCGCACCACAAGTGGTATTGGAGAGGAGGCGAAGAAGGAGAGGGAACTGTTGCATTTCTGTTTCAGGTTGGTGATGTGTTGCTTGTAGGAGAGCTTGTGATGTTTCCGAAAGCAAACTAACAATGCAGCTTACCTTGAAGGGTCTAGTATTGTAGCTTGAGTTAAAAGGAGCCAAACCATGTGTGTAATCTCAGAGCAGAGAACTCATTTGGATTTTGAAGAAAAAATTGTTTATAAGTGATTTATCAACTGTTGGGCTTGAGTGCAATTAACCCCTCTTAGTACCGAAAGAGGCCATTCCCACCATAGCAACGCAGTAACTAGGTGGGGCAAACAAACCTCAAATCCTGCAATCATGCATGACCAATGAATGCATTGACATTTAGATGTTCATGTGGCTGCAGCAAGTTTTGATCCATTTATGGCACTTCTCCAGATCTTTAGAATTTTATCAAAAGAATAAACAAAATTGCCTTTAACCATTTTGGGTAACAGGAATCAGATTTTTACAAAGTCCATAGCAGGCCCGTAGACGCAATTTTTGTTCCCGGATTTGCGTCACTCAGTCTGTGTGTGCAGAAATTTGTTTTGTACAGTATTTTGCATTGACTGCATGAGCGTGTGCCGCTAGCTAGATGTACTTTTTGCCTCACTTAGTTATGCAGATTTTGTTGCTAGGCAAATTTGTATGATGATTTGTTAAAAAACTGTAAATCAATTAACTCAGAGAGGTTAATTTACAGCCCGAATTATTCATCATGCTAATATTTGATGTAAAAAAGTTGTATTTCATTCTAATTGTGCTTTATAATACGATAATAAGTTTTTGACTATTTTTAGATTCAGCGGACATCTGCGTCATCTACGCATAAGGTTGAAATTTATAAAGCTCCAAAATCTATATGAATAATTGGCTCTGTACAAAAATAGTGAAATGAAAGTAGAATTGATTTTAAAGTAACTGTAGCATATAAGTTATAAACTATACTTAGTTTATACAGAAGCAACAAGAGTAAAATATATAATAATCATACTAAAAGAAATAAATAGTGAAAAGAACTTAAACAAACTATAAATATAACAAACCTAATAGAAACCTATCTTTCCAATCCCTCTCAAACCAATCATTTTTCTGTTTACTCACCAAAGTGTCATCAAATTGATAGGTATCCGATTCATTATAAGCTCTGATTTAAGAATATGAATCTTCCAACGCCCACATCACTACCATCAACAGCAGACACCACACCCGTGATGTTATCAATGTTAAAGTAATTTGATGGATCCAGCACACCGCCATCTGTAAGGTCATATGAAAAATATTAATGAAATTGTTAGTTTGATGAGCAATTTCTTAGAATTGCACAGATTCCATCTACACAAGCCTTCTTTTGGACTCTATCCAATTACCATTAAGTGAACACTTATTCATTAAAGTAAAGATAAAGGAGAAGAAAAAATTATTTAAAGTTATGTCATCGTCATTATCATCAATCGTCATTATCATCAATCGTCGTCGTCGTCGTCGTCGTCGTCGTCGTCGTCATCATCATCATCATCATCATGTCACCATCATCATTAATTGTCGTCGTCGTCGTCGTCGTCGTCATCATCATCATCAATTGTCATCATCATCATCATCATCATCATCATCATCATCATCATCATCATCATCATCATCATCATCATCATCATCATCATCATCATCATCATCATCATCATCATCATCATCATCATCATCATCATCATCATCATCATCATCATCATCATCAAGTCGTGATAACTTGCTCTCTAAATTATTAAAGACCCTTGAACACTTTATTCTCAATTTATGTCATCTTTCATATAAGATGGACATGCTGACCCTGGACTGACCTTCTGGGAATAACAAACCAAACAATCAGGCACTCAAAGATACCACGCAGGGATAGAATTTCAACACTTTAAGAGAGGAATAGTGGCCACGCATTTTCGGAAAAATCCTAGTATATCGGTAAATTGCTGTTAAGAGTTTTGAAGTATGTTTAATATGCGTTTCTACCAAATCAAAGTCTATACAAATCTATTTTAATCTATACAAAGTATATTTAAATTTATACAAAATCTACTTAAATATATACAAAGTCTATTAAAATACACAATTTTTGTATTTAAATCTATACAGTCTATTTAAATATACACAAATTCTATTTAAATCTATACAGTCTATTTAAATATACACAAATTATATTTAAATCTACACAGTCTATTTAAATACATAAAAGTCTATTAATATATATACAAAGTCTATATAAATCTATACAAAGTCTATTAGAATATACACAAATTTTATACAAATCTATACAATCTATTTTAAATATACACAAATTCTATTTAAATCTACACAAAGTCTATTAAAATATTCCCAAATTATATTCAAATCTATAGTTATTTAAATATATACAAAGTCTATTTAAATATATACAAAGTCTATATCAATCAATACAATTCTATACAAATCTATACAGTCTAATAAAATCTACACAAAGTCTAAATAAAGTATACAAATCTATGCAGTTTATTTAAATCTATAAAGTCTATAAAAAATATACAAAGTCTTTTTAATTCTATACAAATTCATACAAAGTCTTACCATTTTTGTCAGTGTTTGGCTTTTGATTTCAAAACTGACTCCATCGTCATCCAATGAGCAGGAACTGGTAGCATTTATATCAACCACATCTGGCTCATTTACGAAGCTTTCTTCTGTTCTTGTTATTGGATCTATCGGTCCAGTGATGGTAACCTCACATGAACCCTGACCTATGACCTTCACAACATACTGTTCCTTTATCCTTGAACCCAATCCTGTCAGGATTGTAGACCTGAAGCTCCATGGAGTACGGACTAAAAGATACATTCAAGGGCACCTTTGTATATATTTCTAGAAAGAAAGAAAAGAAGGTAAAAGGTTGAACAGAATAAAACAACATTATCTGAAACATTTTATAAACTATTAAATATACATGGACAGGTAGCAACAATAACAGCTGAAATGGTTTAAAATATACTAAAAACCATGCAAAATCGGTTAAAACTGGACATTTTACAGCATTTTATCATTTATATACCTACTTAGCAATATTATGCAATATATTCTGCAATATTGTGAATAGAAGAAGTTGGCTATAGTGAAAAGGAAATTGGATATTATTATAACCTTGATCTTGATATAGCAATATAACACAAATTGAGAACATTTGATATTGGAACTTTGGGAAAAAATATAAAGAATTACATCCAAGAATTTTAGCTGTATTCCTGTTCTGTTCATCACTTGTGTGCATGCTGAATTTTTTTACAAGTTTTGATTTATCATAACTTAAAATATATCAGTGCTATATTGACCATTTAAAGACACAAAGTCTCTACTTGTACATATGCCTTTACAATTCATTAAATTGATAATAAAAATTCCATCAAAATCTGTAGAAAAATGACAGCAAAACAAATTGTTTTAAGGATAGGTCTTAACATGTCAATATTTATGCAAATTTGTTTGTTTCTTTGAGAGCTTAACGGCACCACGACAGCAAGGGTCAAATTGTGCCTGAGAGGTTAGATCATTCCAGAGGTAGGAAGAAAAGAAAAATAGGAGGAGTCTGAGAGAAGTATGGGGCTAATATCCTAGGATGTATGGACAACAAATGTCTCTGACATCTCATCACATTTATTGTTTCTTTTAATCCCCCATCATAATTCCTTGAAGGACAGTGCCTTACCCCCATCCCCATCTCTTCACAACAAAGCATTCACCATGCTCCTTATTGTCTTACCATTATTTGCAAGGTAAAATGTGTTCCATACAGGATCGTCTTTATCAACAGGTGCAAACTCTATGATGTCATAAGGACTCTCATCAAGATCGATGGCACTGAGGGTCGTGACCTAAGAACAACAAAATATAGAACTGATGCAATGAGGCAAACTTAAGAAACGAAGATTAACGTTATGCGTTCAAGCAGAATAATTGTAATTATATTAAAAATTTCCTAAGGTTCTGAATAAAGGTATCAAAAATCTTCCCACCAGAAATAATATTAATGTAGTAAATACATCTTTACCATTCACAGCACAATTACATTGGGATCTTTTTAGAGCACATATTTACCATGTATACTGTTAATCCTCACAATTTCTTTAAAAAAATATTTTCTACTTGCGAATTTCTGTTTGTCCGTGGTTATAACCTCCTAAACCATAGATTTTACACAGGTCTGGGTCTATATTACAGACTGGTCATGTAAGGTTTTTACTTTTTTTAATGAAATATAATTTTCTACTTCTCACCAATTCCTATTTTGGTTATAACTTCTTAAACCATAGATTTTATACAGATCTGGGTCTATATTACAGACTAATCATGTAAGGTTTTTACTTTTTTAATGAAATATAATTGTCTACTTCTCACCAATTCCTGTTTTTACACCGTAGATTTTTTACAGGGTCTATGTTCAAGTTTTTTGGTAGAAGGCTACTCATGCAGAGTACATACCAATTAAAAAAACCTTGTTCCAAGCACACAAGAAATGACAGTCTTAGGCATTTTGTTGCAGAAAAACTCTTTTATATTCACCTTATAAGTCCCTTCCTACCTAAAAGCTTTCATCGACCTGTCTGCCTTCACCCACTTGCCAAAAGTCCCGAAAAAACAGGCTTGATTCGGAGAAGGGTACTCTTTTGTCGATTGCACATCTATAATTAGGATGGTTGAAGAATGTTCATTCTTTCCAATACCCCCCTCCCCCACCACTACAAGAACATCCATTTCTGCTGGTATGACTTTTATACTTGGAATTAAGAAAGCCACCTCAGATAACTCAGTAATTTTGTACACCACTAACCACATTATTTATCACCTGCACACAAACAATTTTGAAGAGCCAGGTTTTGTAAGCTAAGATTACTACAGAGCAAATCATGTGTGTATTCTAAGGCAGAGGATACACTTTTTAAATGATGTTTTCATGAGTGATGTATGTAAATTTCTTTAAACAGGACAATAACATAAAGTTATACATAATAAAATATAATCATATTCATCTTCTAGTAATTTCAAACAACAGAGTTATCTCCTCAAAATATTGTTCTATAGTTTAAATTAATTTAGTTTTCATTCATCCATTGTTGTATGTATGAGCATGTACTTGGCACCTTCAGCAGATGAATATTCCTGGATTTTGAAAATGAATCTGAATAAGTTGTCTAGTTTCTACAAACAGAAAAGAAAAAAAAATAATGTAAATATATGTAAAAAGTGTTAATCGTTCTACATACCAGTCCTTCGAAATCTTCGTAAAGTGAAACTTTGTCCGGCTTTGGGCTGAAATAAGGTGATTCGTCGTTTATGTCCAAAACTGTCACATCTAGTGTAACAACTTCTGCCATTGGTGGGTTCCCTGATCAGAAGCCTGTTTCCATGAATAAAAGAGAAATAATTCAACAACAACAATATTTTCGAAGGTCTATGTACCGGTAAAAAGGTTTTCTGTTGAACCATGTACCAAAAAGAGGATTAAACTATGATAATAGTATTTGAACTTTGAAGAAGCACATGTAGTTTTCAAGTAATGAGAGATCAAAGTTTGAACATTTTTAGTGTATTGAAAAAATGTGATGTATGAACAGGAAAACACCTCATAATGCTTTTGTTTTTCTTTATAATTCTTCCCTCATTCTCAGACCTTGAAATGTTCAAAATGTCTTTCCAGTTTGAGGTTGGTTGGGGGTATGGTAAAGATCAAATCCTCTTCATTAGAATTATCTTCCCTTTTCAAAGAGAAATAGCAGAGGGTTAAAAACACAATGGATTTATATAAGAACAAAGCCTGACTGTGTCCTATCCTAAATTAGAAGTAGGTGAGTATGACAAATGGGTGTGGCCTATCCTTAATTAGAAGTAGGTGAGTATGACAAATGGGTGTGGCCTATCCTTAATTAGAAGTAGGTGAGTATGACAAATGGGTGTGGCCTATCCTTAATTAGAAGTAGGTGAGTGTGGTAAATGGGTGTGGCCTATTCTTAATTAGAAGTAGGTGATTATGACATGTATATTTATCGCTACAGGAGTGAAATAAAGACATTTAAGACACTGATTACATTCCCACAATGCAAATCTATACTCACAGTAACAGAAATGGTGTAACTATCCAGTGCCTCTCTGTCCAGTGGATTGTTCAAGGACAGTTTACCAGTATCTGGGTGCAGGTCAAAATCACCTTGATCTATCAAATAATCACATTTATTTATCAAAATCTCTCAATTAGAATTGAAACTACATTTGCAAGTCTATGCACAATTACAAAAGTTTTCTTTTATTTCTAATTACACATAGCATAATTAGTTTTTGAATTATGCTGACAAAAATATTGGACAGTATTTTGATACATGCAAAAATTGTAATGTATGAATATGAACAAAAGGCATGATGTAATTGATTTATTTCATTATTTCGGCTTTTGAAAATAATGAGAAAGACTTTTCTGCTTAGATTCTGGGGATAAGTTACAATCCAAAACCACCACCAGCCACAGACACCACCACCACAGCAAGTCAGCACTCCCAGCCATAGACACCATTCCCAGCCACAGACACCACCACCACCAGCCACAGACACCACCACTAGCCACAGCCACATACACCATCCCCAGACACCACCACCAGCCACAGACACCACCACCAGCCACATACACAACCACCAGCCACAGACACCACCACCAGTCACCACCCTCACCAGCCACAGACACCACCAACACCAGCAACCACCACAACCAGCCACCACCACAACCAGCCACAGACACCACCACTAGCCACACACACCAACAGCTACAGACACCACCAGTCACAGATACCACGACCAATCAACAATCCCACTATCTACAGACACCACCAGCCACCACCACCACCAGCCACAGACACAACCACCAGTCACCACCACTAGCCACACAGACCACCTGCCACAGACACCACCACCAGTCACAGACACCACCACCAACCACCACCAGCCATAGGCACCACCAGCCATAGGCACCACCAGCCACAGACACCACCAATCACAGACACCACCAACCACAGATACCACCACCAGGCATCACCACCACCAACATCAATCACAGACACCACCACCAACCACCACCAGCCATAGGCACCACTAACCACAGACACCATCAGCCACAGACACCACCACCAGGCACCACCACCGCCACCACCACCACCACCACCATCACCCACCACCACCACCATCACCCTCACCCCACAAGCCAGCACCAAAATTGTGAATAAATCAGAAAATTAGGTTATTAGTAAGCTGAGCCTCTGAGAGAAGGGGACAGTTGTCTCCTTCTAGTGACACACCTCTTGTAGGAAATGGAACCAATACTCAGATATAAGTAAAAGATTAGTTGACTCACCATTGCCTCTTGTTATATTGTATATAATCTCTGAGTTTGGATTATTTTCTTCATCGGCATCTGTTGCCTGAAACACACACTGCAGTGGTATGTTTGCATCCCCCTCTAAGATACTCAATGGCCCCTTGCAGCTGGTATCCGTGAACACGGGTTCGTTGTCATTTATGTCAGTAATAGTTAGCACGAACTGCAAAAAGCATATATTTGTACAGTTTTTAAAGGTGACGTGTAAAGTCTGGCATTTTTTCTCCTTTATTACGACAGAAGGAATGGATATAGTAATTCATTTGCCCAAATTTCACATCTTCCAAAGCAATTGATTAAATTATGAATTCTGTCAAAAATTAATTTCGCTATATGATTACATCACCCTCTAAAAATGACATCATCAACACAGATTTTAAAAAAGATATAATATTTCATTATGTATTATTTCAAGCCACATTGTCGCTTTTGTAAATAAAAACTAATGTATACGTGAACAGTTAACCAACCAGGTTCATATGAAGTATACATTACACCCCATCTGAAAAGTAAAAAAGAAACTGTTTCCACTAATTATGTAAGAGGTAATTGAATTTCAAAGTACTACACAAAAACAATGACGGGGTCGTCACCTGCGTAATCGGTTATGATAGAAACAATGCTATCACGAAACGCTTAATACGACCCGGACGAGAACACAGGTACGACGTACAGACAGACGTAACATCGCCAACCAAGTCAATGTCCACGGCCTTCGATAACCAGTTGTGGTGCACTGGCGTGTCTACCCAACCAAGGCTTGAACCCAGGACCTCGTGGTCTATAGACATGTATGATAACCGCTACACCACAGTAGATAGATAAGAGAGAGAAAAACAGAGTGCCTTTATAACATCACAATACTGAATTAGACTTGCAACACCAGTCACTTCTAAACACACTTTAGCTGTGTTAAGACGAAAGAGCAAAAACTATCTTGGCCTATTGCAAAGTCCATACTTCAGCAATACATGAAAGCAAATAAACCATTGGAAAACACTACCTGTTTGGAAGCTGCAAGTTGTGGGCTAGCGACATTTTCAGCTATAATAATGAAACTGTATTGTGCTTTCTCTTCCCGGTCAAAAACTGAGGTAAACTCAATCTCAGCCTGTTTAAAGCAAAAAGAATAATTGAATAAACATTATCATCATTATCATCATATAAGATTTTAAATATCTATAACAATTAAGAGCATTGCTAATATTGGTTTTTAAAATATTACTCAAAAATCAGATACATTAGCCATTTCAGAACTTCTAATAGTAATGTTTGTATTACAATGTATAATGTATAATTAAATAACTACTTAAATTTCCAGGACAAACCTAACAAGGTACTTGTTAAGTGTAATATCTTATTCTTAATATAATAATGTATTTAACTACTTAAATTTCCAGGACAAACCTAACAATGTACTTGTTAAGTGTAATATTTTATTTTAAAGATAATAATGTATTTAACTACTTAAATTTCCAGGACAAACCTAACAACGTATTTGTTAAGTGTAATATTTTATGTTTAATCTAATGATGTATTTAACTACTTAAATTTCCAGGACAAACCTAACAACGTATTTGTTAGGTGTAATATTTTATTTCTAACATAATAATGTATTTAACTACTTAAATTTTTAGGACAAATATAACAACATATTTGTTAAGTGTAATATTTCATTTCTAATATAATGATGTATTTACCTAATTAAATTTCCAGGACAACTCCAACAACATATTTTCTATGTGTCCAAATTGCAGTGTGACCAGTAATTTAAAGTCTTTTTTGAAACCAAAATGCAATTAATGTTGTTTCCAATAGGAACTAGAACATTAATGATGTAGTAGCTCAACATATATTTTGGGATGCCATGGTATAAGCCTGTTTTTGTTGGTGGGTAGTTAAAAGTTCAGGCACTTCTCGGACAGTGATTCTTTTCATCTTAAAAAAGGGGCACTTTTATCAGTTTCCAAAAGTGGAGGAATCTTGCTTACTTTCCCCATGGTTCCTACTTATATGGTTTGAACATAGGCGGGATTTGAGGGAGGCAAGGTGGCACTTTCCCCACCCTCACTTATTGTCTGAGTTGTATTTGTCCGAATTGGATGGTGATGTGTTGTATTTTAGAGTGATTTTGTAATTCCCCCTCCCCCTTCACCCCCTCCCCCTCCCCCTCACCCCCCCTCCCACACACACACTACTGACCTTCCCCCCACTTTCAATAGGCAAACCTCACATGTAGATTTGAGATTGGAGAGCCAGGATCAATGTTGACAATTACCCATCAGGCGAATAGGTAAAAGCCTTCGTTTGAAAATTGCTGCTCACAAAATTTTTGAAGGCACGCCTCCTCCCACCATGGCCCTCGGTGTCGATGCCCCTGGTAAAATGACATGCTTTAATTGTGTCAAATAAATACTAAATGTATGTAACAACTTCTATGTATTATGTAATATTTGTGAGTGAGTGGATTTCTATTTGTTTTTAAGCTTCAGGAATGACCTAGAATAATTTCATATAAGTTTTAAAAGGGCACCTAGCTCCAGCCCGATATGCCTTCAACTTTAAAAAGGGCATCTTCTGCTCTCCTTACTTTAGGGCAAGAAGCAATGCCTACCCCATCCCGCCCTTGCAGCCGCAATTTTGACATCGATGCACAGCTCCAAAATCCCCACCTGCCCCCAGGCCCCTAGTTGCCCCACCGCATAATGGAGCTTAAATATCGTTTGAATATGTGAAAACTGTTTTCAAGTGAGCCTACAAAAACTTAAGCCTCACAGCAATACCATGCAAATTTTAATAACAATGTTTCCTTTTGACTGTTTGAAGGAAATTGAAATCATAAACAGACATACTATCAGCAAAATACTGTATGTATAAAATCAAGATGGATTTTACATCCTTGCAACAAGACATACTTTTAACTATGGCATATTTTCCATATATCAGCCATTTTTTAGCAAATAATTATCGCAATTAATGAATCCCAATTAAGCAATAATAGCATCCCACAAATGCACTTCCAAGTGGCAATCATTACACGAAAGATACTAAAAAGATTTTATAAATTTCTCTTCAAGTTTTCTTTCATATAAGATGGACTTACTTGACCCTTGAAGAAACTTTAAGCTCCGTAGTTATTCACACTCTGGTGATTTTAAAAGTTATAGCCTGAGCAGACCGAGTTATTCAATTGCGCTATATTGGATATATAGCCAATTCAAGGCTATTTTAGTTTTAAAGCTTTAGTTTTTAAATGCAAGTTTGATCCCAAACGAGCTATCAATTACGAAGGCTATACCCCAAATTAGCTCAAGTATGGGACATATTCCAAACAGGATATCAAGCTTGATTAGCAAATGTGCCAAATGGTATTTTAACACTCCAGCCAATGAAAACATAGTTTTCTTTCAATCGGAGATATTTGGTGGTATTTTCCGAGCCAATATTATTATATATGCTAAATTCATTCATATTGCGCTGAGTGAAATCCAAACGAAAATCAGGATTTGGGGCTAGTCTCGCGAAGGCTAGCAAAGTGTTGGAATTAACATAGCCTTTTCATTCCATACATAACAGAATAAAATACGACCTTTGAAAAAACTTGGAAATCTATTTTAAATTACAAAATCAGATTTTCACAAGTTATACTGTAAGCGAATCATGTTAAAGGAGCACTGGACTGAAAAGTGAGGGCGTATTTTTAGAGGGTTCCCCCCAGTAGTCGAATGCTTATCTAGAACGCAAAGGTGTAGTGACTTTTTGTTTAATATGAATATTCAAGTGACCTTTGACCTCATGTCATCTGTGGGCTATGAAGTCATGAAGTTTATAGATTGGTTGTGGATATTATATCTGTAAAATTCGCAAAAAAGAGCGCCCTCACTTTTTGGTCTAGTGCTCCTTTAAAGAAATATTTCTGTGAATTTCATATTTGGTTTAAAATTCGTGTTGATATCTTTTCCGTTGAGAAATTATTGCATTTCAAAGAATGCAATAAAATTTGGAGTGAAATTCCCATTTTGTCACAAAATATTTGATCAAATATTTCTGCTAATTCATAACATGTATTCTGACACATCAAACTGAAATTTTTACGAGGTTAGATTCTGTTAATTCAAATTATGATAGTTAAACTAGAACTGTCAGAAGGAAAGCATGCTTGACTATTTGATGCTAACATACCGAATTAGGTTAGCTTGTAAACTCATACAAGCTTGCTGTACCCATGTATAACCTACATATTATAAGCTTGCAGAACAAATATGAGTTATTTTGAAGCTTGCTGCAAGTAGGTAAAAGTAACCACAAAGCAAGAAAAAGCTTAAAGAGAGGACAAATTTCTATAAGGAAGAGTGAAACTAGAACCTTTCACATGGTCTTTATATGAAGCAAGCTTGCAACGCAAAAGGAAGCCCATCTCTTGTATGAGCTAAGATAAAAGCTTGCAAGTTTGTATAAATTTAAAACATTTATATGATATTTCATCTTCTGAGCTTACCGTGCTGTCATCAATTTTTTGATGCTGACTCCAGAGGAAGAATCTTCCAAAGTAAAAGTTGTTTCCTTGTTGTTAGCAGTCACATCACCATCTGTTATTGTTACCTGTAAAACAAAATAAACATTCAAGCTTTGGTCAAAGATAAATTTAGTGTATCATAGACAAATTAAAAAAAGAGTGTGGCTTAACTTAAAAAAAAAAGCTTAGAAGCTGCAGCCTTCTCAAAGCTGTTTAAAATGAAGTTTGTCTATTCTGTTAGGTTTAACAGCACCATAGCAGTGCTGGTCAAAAAGTGCCTAAGAGATTAGAATATGTCAGTGGTGCAAATTGTGTTTGTTTGTTTCATGAGGGCTTAACGGCACCATGATAACGAGGGGAAAATTGTGCCTGAGAGGTTAGATCATGCTAGAGGTAGGAAGCAAAGAAAACAGGGGGAGATTGAGAGAAATACAAGAACTAAAAGTCAGAAAGCTGGGATTGAGAGAGGAGGTGCATGGGTGAAGAAAAAAAAAGTGGAGAGAGAGGGTGGAAGAGGAGGACTTAATATGGTTATTATTATTATTATTATTATTGAACTTATGTATATAGCGCCTCTCCCGTGGATCGAAGCGCTTTACAATAAAATTGATAATACATAGACAAACTCTTAATATACAATATCATTTTTTTAAACATTTGCAGGACAATATAAAAGCATAAAAGAATTAGTGACACAATAAAAAATTAAAAACTAGATAAATAGAACAAGAAAAGAAATATTATAGACAGCATACAAATTTAATCAGTAGGAAAAAGATGAGTCTTAAGGGCCTTTCTAAAAGTATAAACAGTTTGAGCCTGACGGATTTCAATAGGGAGATTATTCCACAAACGTGGTCCCAGGACAGAAAAGGCGCAGTTCCCACTAACACGATTAGTTCTAGGCACCACAAGGCGAATAACATCCTTGTTGGCGGATCTTAGACCAACGCGTCCAGGCTCATAAATCTGCAGCAAATTTTGAAGGTATGAAGGTGCATTTTTTTAAATGCAGTTTTACACATGCAGTACGATCATGAAATCGATTCTCTGCTGGATGGGCAACCAATGAAGAACACGCAAGAGGGGGGAAGCGCTTGTACGTCTATTAACACAGAAAATCATGCGCGCTGCACAATTTTGAAGTCTGTGCAAGCGTTGAAGGTTTTCACGTGATATGCCACCAAGCAGGGAGTTGCCATAATCCAGCCGAGAAAGGACGAGAGATCGCATTGCATGAGCACAAGTATTTTGATCACTGTACCGTCTGATTCTAGAAATATTACGCAAACAAAAATTAACAGTACGACATATTGGAGAGATCTGGGAATTCATATTCATACAAGGTTCAAACATGATACCTACAGTTATAACGGATGATGAAGGAACAATCACAGACCATCCGATCTTTAAATCAACGGACTTAATGGAATGCATTTGTTTTTTTGATGAAATGATGAAAAATTCAGTTTTGGTGTCATTAACTTAAGTCTAGATTTGTTATGAAGCATCTAGTCTTTAACCGCCGCAATGCAATTTGACAAGTAAGCTTGGGCAGCTTCTCTATCACCCGGCTTTTTAGGATCGAAGGTAACATATAGCTAAGTGTTATCAGAATATATATGGTAAGCAACATTGAAGAATTTGATAATGCGGGTAAAAGGCTGCGAATAGGCATTGGAGATCGGAGGACCTGCAACAGATCCTTGGAGAACTCCACATTTCAGAGGATGGGCAGTAGAATAACTACCAGAGATACAAACTGAACTCTTGCAATCACTAAGATAAAATCTAAAGCAGTTTAAATCACAACCTCTGATACCATACTCACACTGAAGCCTATTTATAAGAATATTGTGGTCAATAGTATCAAAGGCTGCAGACATATCTAGAAGTACAAGTAAAACAACTCTACCCGAATCAAACTCATTTAATATATTGTTCTTAACACGCAATAACACAGTTTCAGTACTATGTGTCTGTTTGTAGGCAGATTGAAAAGCTTCAGTAAAATGTTTTGAATGAAGATGTTCATTAAACCTAGAGACTGCTGGATATTGAAGGATCTTGCCAAGGGTGGGAAGATTGGAGACGGGTCGATAATTTTTCAAAGCGTCTGGATTGATGGTGGACTTCTTGAAAAGAGGAGAAATAATTGCGTTCCCAAGAATGGATGGAAAACAACCAGAACTAAATGAATTATTTGCAAGAGACATGATTATAGGAGCTACTATGTCAACACATTCCTTCAAGAGCCAAGTGGGCAGTGGGTCAAGAGAACTTGTCTTGTTTGGGATCTTAGAAATGATATGTCGAATCTCAGCTTCATCTACAGGGTGAAAATTTGCAAATATATCAGTACTATGCATATACTGTAAATCATCAATCATCAAATCATCGTCAGAATCAAGCAGAAATACATCATCATTACATCATTTACCGGTATCAAGACATTAACACATTCAACATCAAGTTCAGACCTTATTTTTGCCACTTTCTCAGTAAAAAAATTGAGCGGCAGATTGGTAAAGCCTTGGTGGAACTATTGAGAAGTGAGCACGGTACATTGTCTTTGCATCAGCATTTGCCAAAACACCTTTGAAATGCTCTGTTTTAGATTTAACAATAAGTTCATTTACAACTATATTTTGCTCAAGATAAAGCGATCAGTATCACTGAGGGTTTTTCTCCACTTACGCTCATATTTGCGGCGTTCTGTTCGGGCCGACCGGACATCATCGTTGAACCATTTAGGACATTTAATCGTTCGTTGAAATCGTGTCTGCTCCGGACAGTGTTTGTCAAAAACTCTGCGCACCCTTGTATTATACTCGGTAGCTTGAACATTCGGATCTTTCAGCATATTAAGACCGCTAAGCTATTGGATGAGGTCAGTCTTGAAAACACCCAGATCGAAATCATTCAAATTTCTTATTGTGACAGCTTTTCTTTCTGGTGCAGGTTTCAGCTTATTTATTGAGCATTCAATCATGTGATGATCGGAACCATAAAAGTTGGGAGATACATTACATTCTACCAACAAGTCATCATTAACTCGACAGTTCACATGATCAAGAATATGACCGGACCTCTGAGTAGGCCTGTCAACAAACTGGTGGAGATTATGTTCAGAATGCAGAGCTAATAATGGCAAAACTTCAGGTTTACTTGGATCATCAACGTGAATGTTTAAATCACCCATGGTTGTAGAACATGAGGTAGAATTTGGTAAAAAATGGTCGGAGAGGTTGAACAGAGTGCAGTACGTAGATATAGGATGGATAGGAATATGGTACGATAAATTAGATATCTTACAAAGAAGTCAACGTGCATTCAAACCAAGACCATTCTCAAGTCCTCATGACTATGCTAAGCAGGGATTTGTCCTCGTGCAACTAACGATGGTGCAACCAATGATGGTGCAACCAACGATGGTGCAACCAATGATGGTGCAACCAACGATGGTGCAACCAATGATAATGCAACCAACGATGGTACAACCAACGATGGTGCAACCAGCGATGGTGCAACCAATGATGATGCAACCAACGATGGTGCAACCAATGATGGTGCAACCAACGATGGTGCAACCAGCGATGGTGCAACCAACGATGGTGCAACCAATGATGATGCAACCAGCGATGGTGCAACCAATGATGGTGCAACCAATGATGATGCAACCAGCGATGGTGCAACCAATGATGATGCAACCAACGATGGTGCAACCAATGATGATGCAACCAACGATGGTGCAACCAATGATGGTGCAACCAATGATGATGCAACCAACGATAGTGCAATTAATGATGATGCAACCAACGATGGTGCAACCAACGATGGTGCAACAAATGATGATGCAACCAACGATGGTGCAACCAACGATGGTGCAACCAACGATAGTGCAACCAATGATGATGCAACCAATGATGATGCAACCAACGATGGTGCAACCAATGATGATGCAACCAACGATGGTGCAACCAACGATGGTGCAACCAACGATAGTGCAACCAATGATGATGCAACCAACGATGGTGCAACCAACGATGGTGCAACCAATGATGATGCAACCAACGATGGTGCAACCAATGATGGTGCAACCAGCGATGGTGCAACCAACGATGGTGCAACCAACGATGGTGCAACCAACGATGGTGCAACCAATGATGATGCAACCAGCGATGGTGCAACCAATGATGGTTCAACCAATAATGATGCAACCAACGATGGTGCAACCAATGATGATGCAACCAACGATGGTGCAACCAACGATGGTGCAACCAACGATGGTGCAACCAATGATGATGCAACCAGCGATGGTGCAACCAATGATGGTTCAACCAATAATGATGCAACCAACGATGGTGCAACCAATGATGATGCAACCAACGATGGTGCAACCAATGATGATGCAACCAGCGATGGTGCAACCAACGATGGTGCAACCAATGATGATGCAACCAACGATGGTGCAACCAATGATGATGCAACCAACGATGGTGCAACCAACGATGGTGCAACCAATGATGATGCAACCAACGATGGTGCAACCAATGATGATGCAACCAACGATGGTGCAACTAATGATGGTGCAACCAACAATGGTGCAGCCAACGATGGTGCTACAAGTCACCAGCGTCAATATTACTCTACTTTGAATAGAGATGCGCCCTTACTTCATCAACGATCGAGCAATAGTAAACAATGAGAGGAGAACAAGATGAATAACTCAGGCTATCAATTTTCAGTCTACTGCCCTTAATATCACCAGAGTGTTAATAACTCACTGATGAAAACATCCATGTAAAATCCAAATGAATCCTCTGACAGGTTACACACTTGGTCTGGCCCTGCACTATCCACAATAACGTTGGTTTTCACAAGAGGTATCCCCATTTCAATCATGGAAGTAGTTTGGTAAACAAACTTCCATTTCTGTAAGTATGACGTCATGCTAGAAACAATTAAGAAACCCACCAAAGATCACTTAGTGGTTTTGTGCATCAGTTATTTCACTCCTTATTATCTGTATGTAAACAATGAAACTTCCTATAAAGAGCCAGGATATTGTAGACAAGGCTACTGCAGGGCCAGGCCAAGAGTGTAACCTGTAACAAAGGTTCATTTTAATTTTGAATGGATATTTTCATCAGTGAGTTATTAACACTCTGGTGATTTTAAGGGCAGTAGACTGAAAACGTATAGCCTGAGTTATTTATCATGTATGACATCAAACAAGATGTATCTACTTACACTGATTGAAGAGGGAACTTTGCCTTCTTCTACCTCTTCCGTCAGATCACTCGTAAATTCTGGAGCTTCATCATTCAAATCTATTACATTGACTTCAAGCACTCCTTTTGTTTCCTGCGTCAAAGAAAACATAGGATGAAACTCACGGAAAGGAATATTCCGATAAATTTAATTTACATTACAGAAAAAAATTGGTGTGAAAACCATTTTGATATCTTATTCCGTTTAGGACTTATTGTATTTTTACCAGTGTGTTGAAAAATGACCTTAAAGTGTGATGTCATAAGGCAAATCCGAGACAAATTAATTGCCTCTTTCTGTATTGTTGAATGATTTTTTGTTTAATTATTGAGATGGGGTATAACTTAACAGGAACGTGCTTTGCCATCTGTTCATGTACCTTACACTCTAAAAACAGAAAAATAAATTTGTATATATAGAAATACAGAAAAATAGTCTTGGAACTGCCTTTAAAAGACCATAATGCAACCTGCGAAGTCACACTGAAATTTTTAAAATGTAATTACTCCAAAACAGAATAAGACATCAACATGTTTTTTGAACCAACTTGTTTCTTAAAATTCATGGGAATAATCGTTTAAATGATTAATTAGGTGGTCAGACATTTCCATGTTGCACCAGGCTCGTAGTCATCATGGGGCATGGGAGGCCTCCCCCTGTGAAAGTATGTCCCCCTCTTGTGGAGGTATGTCCCCCCTTGCAAAAAATTAAATGGAAAAATATAACACAACCTAGGGTACATTAAACAACTGCTCAAGTGCCCCCTCTTTAAGTGCTTGTACCCTCTCCCCTGTTGTGAAAAGTCCTGGCGATACCCACATAGTACATACCTCATGACTATAATATACATATTATAGCTTATGTCCACATTATATAGTTTATGTTCACATTATACATACTATAGCTTATGTCCACATTATGGAAACTATAGTGTATGTCCACATAATACATACATTAGCTTATGTCCACATAATTCCTACATTAGCTTATGTCCACATAATACATACTATAGCTTATGTCCACATAATACATACTATAGCTCATATCCACATTATACATACCATAGCTTATATCCACATTATACATACTAAAGCTTATGTCTACATAACACATAATACAACTCATTTCCATATCATACCTTCCTTCCATAGATTATATCCACATTATACATATAGCTTGTCAACATAATACATACTATATTCCATGTCCACATTATAATGCATTAGCTTATACATAAAATAGCTTATGTCCACATAATACATCCTTTATCTTATGCTCACATTATACATACTATAGCTCATGTCCACATTATACAAACAATAGCTAATGTCCACATATTACATGTTTTATCTTATGCCCACATTATACACAGTATAGCTCATGTCCACATCATACATACAATAGCTTATGTCTGCATAGTACATACTATATCTTATGCCCACATTATACATGCAATAGCTCATGTCCACATAGTACATACTATATCTTATTATACATATTATATCTTATGCCCACGTTATACATACTACTCAAACCCATCAAGCTATTAATTAAACCAGTGAACTAATTATCCTACATAACTAATTTAATTTTGTTCTCTTGGAAGATTATGATACGTGTGTGGTTTGGGATTTTGCAAACTAAGCTATAATCCTGCGTAAAAGAAAAATCATTTACATTTGTTTTCATATGCAAATTTCTAAGAGATTACAGTGCATTTAATTGATTCTGGAGAAATAATGCCTATGAATAAAAGAAGATTTACAGAAAATTTGACGTCAATTTAAGACTAAATGCTTTCAAAATGATCTACAATCTTTCAAAAGCATAATATGAAATGTGGAATAATATATTCATGTCAGGCAAATCACACATGGGCAGTGAAATCTAATATGTGGTTATGGAATACCTGATATGATTATGTAGCCACTTGATGATAAATAAGATCTGAATATGTCATGTCTATAACTGACCCACCTTACTCCCATCTGAAACGGTGACCGTGAAGTTGAAAATCAGGGCAGTAATTCCCTCTGCATCTATTTCTTGTACCACCTTCAGAGCACCACTAAAAGAAAAGCAATCAATCAATCAATCAATCAATCAATCAATCAATCAACCAATAAATAAGCCAATCAATCAATAAACCAATACATCAACCAATAGATAAACCAGTCAAGCAATTAACCAATGAATATGCCAATCAATCAATCAATTAATAAATTAGTCTGGACTAACATTGGAAGGTCTTGTTTGAGCTTTTTACAATTGTAAGTTTAAAGGACTATGGACATGAATTTATTTCTATATCAGTTTAAAGAGTATTAAAATCTGGGCAAATCAGATTTCAAATTTTGAATAAAGCTCTTTTAGCTTTTGACCTATCAAAGTTTGACTGAATTTGAATTTATGCTAAATTCGTGATGTAAATCTAGTTACAATTCAAAATCTTTATGAATTCTGTCAAGTTGTTTCTAAATCTCTGTCATCGAAAATGATGGGTGAGTCTATTCTTGCTACAATTTGAATGGAGCAGATGCAAAAACATCTAAAATGTGGGGGAAAAAGAATGCTTCCCAAAATGTACTAAATCTTTAAAATTCTACTGAAAAGTGGAGAAGGGGAGGGGGGACATGTCCCCCTGTCGACTCAGGAACTACGGCTCTGCCTCCAACGTATGTTAGGGTATGATAAAGACATCCAAGCAGAACAGATAGCCATACTTGCCAAAGATCGCTGTGCATGGAGAAATCGTGTGGTCGCCTACTGATGATGATGATGATGATGATGATGATGATGATGATGATGATGATGATGATGATGATGATGATGATGATGATGATGATGATGATGATGATGATGATGATTATGAGGAGGAGGAGGAGCAGAGGAGGAGCAGAGGAAGATGAGGAGCAGAGGAGGATGAGGAGGATGGGGAGCAGGAAGAGAAGGGGAGCAGAGGAGTGTAGGAGGGGGAGGAGGAGGGGTGGAAGAGGAGGAACAGAATAGGATGAGGAGCAGAGGAGGAAAGTGAGGAGGAAAAGGATGGGGAAGAGGAGGAGTGGAGGAGGAAGAGAAGGAGGAGGAGGAAGAGGAGGATGAGGAGGAGGAAGAGGAGGAGGAGAAGGAGGAGAAGGAGGAGGAAGAGGAGGAGGAGGAAGAGGAGGGGGGAGGAGGAGGAGGAGGAGGAGGAGGAGGAGGAGGAGGATTACAAGTGAACCATGTTTGTTTGATGAGGACATAACGGCACCACAACAGCAAGGGTCAAATTGTGCCTGAGAGGTTAGATCATTCCAGAGGTAGAAAGAAAAGAAAATAGGAGTCTGAGAAAAGTAAGAGGGTTGAAAACCAGGAAGCTGGGATCGAAAGAGAAAGTGCAGGGGTGCAAAAAGAGAGTTAATGTAAGTAAAGGTTGGTGGGAGAGGAGGACTAAATATGGTTGTAGAGGGAGGCACAATGAAGAAAGGAGATAATTTTATCCGAAGGGTTTTTGTGGGAGAGTTCGGTTGTAGAGTTGTGAGGGGTAAGGAAAGCTCTGCAGAGGTTGTACCGGGGGCAGACAACGAGGATGTGGTGAACTGTAAGGGAGCAATGGTAATTGTTGCAAAGGGGTGGGGTAAGCCAGTAAGGTGGGAGTGAGTGAGGTGGGTGTGACCTATTCTGAGGTAGGTAATGTGGACCATGTAGATTGTGCGAGATTTTGGATGGTGGATTTGGTCTAAATGGTGGGCTGGATGTCATGGAGTTTTTTTTATCAATTTGGGAATCAACTCAGGCCGGAAACTAAAACGTATCCACATAGAAGGAAGAATATTTACATAATCTTCAAAGATAAATCAACCCATGAAACTTTAATGAAGAAACAAAACACTTTAATTAATATTTTACATTATTTCCTGAATTTCAGTTACTGATAATGCTGATTTGTGGCATTCCAGTTGACTGCAGCATTCCAGTCCACTGCAGCAGAGTTACCATATAAAATGAAAAAATTCCCATCCATGCATTAAAATTTACATAATTCCTTGAATATTTACAATTAATTATTTCTACATTTGAAACAGGTTACATGTCAGCAGTTTTGACTAATATTTTTTAATTTTTAACACTTTTTAATAGATAAAAAATATCTAGCTATTATTTTGATTGATATAAACACTCGTTTTAAATTGATTTGAACTGAAGATGTTTGGAATACCTTTGTGGATCCACTTGGAGGTAGTTCTCCGGGTCAGAGCCTGTGAAGGTGAGAGTAGCAGAACCATCTGGATCCGTTGCCTGAAAGAAAAGAAAGACGGAAATCACCAATGTGAATCAAATTCCTTTGCTGAGCAAAATATGTCATATGTCAAAACAAGTTAATATTAACTTAACGCTTTTCAATCAACCAATTAAGAAGCTTCGAATCCTCATCACCTCTTCATTCAAATTTTAGCAGGAAAATACAATCTGGGATTTTCTAGTGACTACATTTTAGGAGAGAAAGTTAAATTAAGATTTTGAGGTTTCTTCTCAGTCATACATCACATCTATGGCAAACACTAACAATTCTTCAAACTTTGATTTGACGTAAATTAAAGACTATTCTGTTCTGAATTGGAAGCTCTTTCTGGTAAATATAAAATATATACTTGTCCATACACTTTTAATTAGATTCTCAGCACAAAACAAAAGGGACAACCTTTCCTTGTCTTGCACCTGTGTTTTGTTATTGCCAGTCATGATAAACACTTGCAACTTATCATTAGAAATGGCTTTGCTTAAAACCAGGAACAGTTCAACCTGCCTTCAAATGCAGGGCCGGTTGAAGAAAAAGTTATATATTTCTTTGTTTCCCAAACCACAAAACTGTATACAGTTTCACCTCTCCAAGGCTTCTTTAAGATAACAACTACTCCCACTGGTGTTACATGGTATTTTTAGTGACATACATCTGAATATAATAGCAATCCTTTGTAATATAAGTGGTAACCATAATCAATGCTGGTATTGTTTGTCTTTGCTGTTGGCGAAAGGTAAAATGAACAATGAGCATAGAACTATTTATATCTCAATGTTATGATGCAAAGTTAATCTTGTTGAATGATGTGGTTAATTTGTTGCTTGAAAATTGCAGGCCAAATTTCCTTTACCAACGTGAACGTGTTTAGCACATTTAAAAAGAATAATTTATTACTTATGATGGGGCATAAAAGGTAGTGACAGTAGGGACGGAACTAGGATAAAATGCTATTGGGGGGAGGGGCAAGCCAAATCAAACCAGGGATGATGTGTTAACGTGTTTTATGAGCAGTTTTGTCACGATTACTAGAACATACTGGAACAAGGGTGCAGAGTCTTAAGTTGATGGGAGTAGAGAGAAAGTTACTCCGTGAACCTATTTCATCGTTTGTTTTCTTTCAATTGGGAAAAGTTGGAAATTATTAACAAAAACCTGAAGAAATTTTTTGTAAAAACATTGGAAATTTTGGTAAAATTTGGCATCATTTCTGATGATTACAATTTTTCGTAAATTGAAGAAAAAAGCACGGGAATAAAAGAAATTTTCCAAAAAATGAAAACAATATCCCAAACACTGAAGAAAATTTCCAAAGAATTAAAGAAAACTTACCAAAAACCGAAGAAACATTACATCCAAATAAGGAAATTCCCCCAAAATGAAAGAAAATTTCCGAAAATTGCACAAGAATTAAAAAAATGCCCAAAATTTAAAGGATTTTCCTAAAAATTAAAAAAATTCTCAGAAATTTTATTGAAAATCAAAGAAATATTGCCCAAAAATGAAGGAAATTTCCTACAAATTGCACAAGAATGAAGGGCATATTCCAAAGATCGAAAGAGATTTTCCACACAATTAAATGAAATTTTCAGAAAATTATAGAAAATTTACATAAACCGTGACTAAGAATTAACTCATGGTAGAAAAAACAACAGACAAAATCCTATGGGGGCAATGGTAGCCCCCCTTTGAATCCGATCCTGATCCACAGTATTATTAAAAACAATTAATTCATTTATAACAAGTTCTTTAAACTTCCAATAGATAAAAAGCTTTTGGTGTCAGATCTGTGTTTGTTTTCAACCCCACAAGAGCGTTTCTGTTATGATCACTACAACAAAATAATAACAAACTGACCCGAAAAATATAAACTTCTGTTCCAATCTCTGCATTTTCATTAATAGGTACACTGCCAATGAAAACACTGCCGTCGGGTCCCACTGGGTGATCTGGTTCTGGGGTGATGATCATGGGCTGGTATTCATTCTCATCCAGAACATTAATCGTAAGGGGCACCGTTGAAAGTCTGTCAGGAGAATGAAAGAAAATTTGATGAATTCTACAGGCAAATACGATTTCCTTCCTACTTTACTGCTTGGGTTGACAGAGCTGCACAGGGAAGTAGCATTGAGGTGCACACAACTTATACAAAATACAGCTTGAATGTTGGTTGCTTCAACACATAAACACATTTGGTCAAATTTTGCCAAAGAGGCGTCAAACTAACCAGAGTGGTGACAGGTATTTGTGTCAATGTTTTTTGCTTTTCTTATGTATCTGAATTTTATACAATACGAGACTTTGGACAAGCAAAATAATTGAAAAACAGAATAGAAAATGAAAATGCAAAACAATTTATAGACTAGAAATTGTGAGGCCATCAGGGGTTGAGACACTGGGTGGGAATTTTACTTAAGAATTTGTCACTTTACGTACCCGAATAAATTTAAAAATCACCCAAAAGTTTGCAGAAATTAGGAAAATCATTGGAGCAGAAAATTTCCCCTTATGAAATTTTTCCTCATAGAAATTTTAGGCCATATATGCGTATATTTGAGGCCCACTAATAGTAAGTATTAATACAGGATACTACCACGGTATTGTTACAAAAATACTAATATATAAACTACATAATATTTTGCTATATTTTAGCCAGCAGGGATAGATTATTTGAAAAACAAATTGACAAAAAGGCTTTTGACAAAAAAACTTGTTTGGCCTCAAAAAATATTGTTTGGCTTTTTTGATATTGATTAAAATAACTTGGCTTTTTATTTATTTTTGGCTTTATGGAGACTTGTTTGGCTGTAAAATACGGGATATTACCACGGTATTGTTACATAAATACTAATATATACAGGATATTACCATGGTATTGTTACATAAATACTAATATATACAGGATATTACCATGGTATTGTTACATAAATACTAATATATACAGGATATTACCATGGTATTGTTACATAAATACTAATATATACAGGATATTACCACGGTATTGTTACATAAATACTAATATATACAGGATATTATCACGGTATTGTTACATAAATACTAATATATACAGGATATTACCACGGTATTCTTACAGAAGTACTTATATATACAGGATATTACCACGGTATTGTTACATAAATACTAATATATACAGGATATTATCACGGTATTGTTACATAAATACTAATATATACAGGATATTACCACTAATATATACAGGATATTGTTTCTTATAAGTACTTATATATACAGGATATTACAGGATATTATCACGGTATTGTTACATAAATACTAATATATACAGGATATTACCACGGTATTGTTACATAAGTACTTATATATACAGGATATTACCACGGTATTGCTACATAGATACTAATATATACAGGATATTACCACGGTATTGTTACATAAATACTAATATATACAGGATATTATCACGGTATTGTTACATAAATACTAATATATACAGGATATTACCACGGTATTGTTACATAAATACCAATATATACAGGATATTATCACGGTATTCTTACATAAATACTAATATATACAGGATATTACCACGGTATTCTTACATAAGTACTTATATATACAGGATATTACCACGGTATTGCTACATAAATACTAATATATACAGGATATTACCACGGTATTGTTACATAGATACTAATGTATACAGGATATTACCACGGTATTGTTACATAAATACTAATATATACAGGATATTACCACGGTATTGTTACATAAATACTAATATAAACAGGATATTACCACGGTATTGTTACATAAGTACTTATATATACAGGATATTACCACGGTATTGTTACATAGATACTAATATATACAGGATATTATCACGGTATTGTTACATAGATACTAATATATACAGGATATTACCACGGTATTGCTACATAGATACTAACATATACAGGATATTACCACGGTATTGTTACATAAATACTAATATATACAGGATATTACCACGGTATTGTTACATAAATGATAATATATAAACTACATAGTAGGATATTACCACAGTATTGTTACATAAATACCAATATATAAACTACATAGTAGGATATTACCACATAATTGTTACATAAATACTAATAATATAAACTACATAGTAGGATATTACCACGGTATTGTTACATAGATACTAATATATAAACTACATAGTATTTTGCCCTATCTTGGTTAGTAGGAATAGTATATTTGAAAACAAAAAGGTTGAAAAAAGAGCTTTTGTCAGACTTGTTTGGCTGTAAAATACAGGACACAGGATACTACCATGGTATAGTTACAAAAGACTAATATATAAACTACATAGTATTTTTCCTCATCTTGGTCAGTAAGAATAGTGTATTTGAAAACAAAAAGGGTAAAAAGAAGGCTTTAGTCAGTCTTGTTTGGCTGTAAAATACCTTATTTGGCTTAATTCTGGCTTATTTAGCTAAATTCTGGCTTATTTGGCTTAATTCTGGCTTATTTGGCTTAATTCTGGCTTATTTCTGGCTTATCTGGCTTAATTCTGGCTTAAGTAAAACATAAGATAACATAACAATATTACAGGCTAAGACGGGTTCGTCACCCCTAAAAATCCTAAACTAAGACCACCACCACCACACAAAAAAATCAAAGACGCACAGAGCTAATAAAGAACTTATCAATGTTGACCTTGAAATTGTGAACAGAAGTGGAGCTAATTACCCACTCAGGCAAACCATTCCACTCATTAACAACTCTTTGCGTAAAACTAAAACGCCAGATATCTATCCGTGAGAACTCTTTGGTGAACTTCAAACTGTTACCACGTGTCACATGAGGATTAGCTGAAACATGCAAGAAATAACGGGAAGTCAAAGAATCACTACTAGATAGGAAGTTAAAAACCTGAATCATATCGCCACACACTCTTCTCAACTCAAGCGTGATAAAACCAAGAATTTGCAACCTAGATTTATAAGAGAAATTCCTTTCTTCAGTAATAAGTCTAGTGGCTCTTCGCTGAACTTGCTCCAAAATGAACTTATCCTTCTCATAAAAGGGACTCCAAGCCTAAATAGCATACTCAAGGTGAGGTCTGACTAACTGCTTATACAAATTAAGAACAACCTCTCTACCAACAAAACAAAAATCATTTTCTGTTTGCACCACATGTGTTAACCTGCAATCATAATTGCTTTTTAGTACATCTTACCTCTCCCAGAAAAGCCACTGGACCCGTCAGCGGGCAAACCCTTTTTCTCTTGATTTACAGTTTTTTGTTATTTTTTTGCTTAATTTGGCTTTTTTTCAAACTGATTTGGCTTTTTGCAATTAAGCCTATCTACCAACACTGGACTCAAAAATGGTACACTTTAAATGGTGTAAAAGCGTATGTTTTCGAATTCAAACTTATATTTTCAACTAAACTTTTACAAGATTCTGTGTATAGTTCTTTTAATAAGTAGTATTTTTAATCAGTTTATTGTTCAATAAAATTATTTTCATTAATTAAAGTAATACTCCCGGGAAATGTGATAAAGAACTACTGAAGAAACAAATTGGTGTAAAAATCATGATATTAACTCAGTCCATTTTGGAGTTTTAAAGATTTAACCTCGCAGTGCAGTGTGATGTCATATGCAGTGCAGTGTGATGTCACACTTGCTGATCCAAGACAATTTGTATGCATTTCCTTTAAATTTTATTGCCTTTTTCTAAATTACTGGAAGTTTTTTTTATGTATAATTATTGAGATAACATGCACTTTAAAAGAACATGCCCCACCCATCTGCTAATGTATTTTACACTGTAAGTAAAGGAACACTTTTTTTTGTTGCATAGATATAAATAAAACACTTTATCTTGGATTTACTTTATGACATCACACTGTAAACTGCGAGGTCGCTTTTAAACACACTGATGAATCTTTGAGATGCAGCAACTCCTGAATGGAACAAGATGTCTACATGGTTGTTCTCACCAATTTGTTTCTTTATTAATCCTCTGCCATATTGGAGCTGCAGTGGCTCAGTGGTTAAGGAGTCATGCTCGTATGCGAAAGGTACTGTGTTCGATTCCCGCCGTGAGCCTGCATTGTCTTTGAGCAAGACACTTTACTCTTTTGCTCCAGTCCACTAAGCTGTAGAATGAGTACCAGCACTGCTGGGAGTTAACATGCGATGGACTGGGGTCCCGTCCAGGGGGAGTCATGTACTCTCATCCGTATGCACTATGGAAACCGGGGATAAGCACCGGCCCTATGAGCATAATGACTCAAATGGACTTAGCATTTTTATCATATAAATACAAATGAAAATTTACAAAAATGTTCCTTAAAGTACATTTTACCTTGGTGGTTCCCAGTTTGAATTGGTAGCGGTTACACTTATTTCAAACAGCTGGTCTTTCTCGTAATCAATCCCTTCGTTGATTACCGACACTTCACCACTGTCTTCACCTATACCAAAATAGAATGTTCCAAGACCCCCATAGCTATCGAGTTGGTAAATAATGCCATCGGTAGTGTTATCATTATTCAAGGCCGTAATCTGTGGGCGAAGAAACAATCAAAGAACTCTCTCCTACACATTCAAACACAGCACCGCATGAGACTTTTTTTAAAACAAAATTGAATAAAACAAAGGAAAAGGAACGTGTCAACTTGATTGTTTTTGAAGATAAGGCATAAAAGGCCTTTGAGATAATAAATGAAAATTAATTCCAGAAAGCGTTTTTATGTAATATTCCTGCAGAAAATTCCATCAAACTAAAGTAAACTTTTTCTTTGAGTTTAACTGGAACAAAAATACATTTATAGCAAACTTTCCACAATCACCCAAAAGCCTGTAACGTCAACTTCATCATGTGTAAACAAAAAGTCAAAGCTTTTTTGTATCTTTGTTTCATGTTTGTTTCTCTTTAATAGGCAACGCATTTGGTGTGTAATGGTCTATAGGCTTTTTCAAACCAATTTTAGCTGGATGTGATTAGTTCAGTAATTCCACCAATCAACTGCTGGAAAGTTTACCTTCGTTACCAACCAATCAGCAATGTATGGGCTTCATGTATGACGGCGTATGATGAGCGTTTTAAATCATTTGTTTCATATGGTTGGTCTCATACCATGCATGAATTGACAGCCATGAATCCCCCAATTTTTGATTGGTTGATAAGATTCCCCCAGCATATAATTAATCCATTATGGACGTGCTGATTTCGACCATGTGACAACATTTAAATAAGTTTTCTGCTAATTGTAACTTGAAAAGTTTTTTTGAATATGGGAAACTTGATGTGAAGTAGAGAGTTCTCTAAATGAAGAGTAAAATGGCAAGTAAACTCAAAGGAGGCCCCTGCACATTTAATGGAATATCCCAGAAGCTGTCAGACATGCATGCCATACAGTGGATAATTATTGAAGGATTACTTCAATGGTCAATCAAGTACATCTGATATAAAAGAGGATTTAAAAAGAAACAAAGTGGTAAAGAAAGCATTCATAAATCTTTTTCCGTTAAGGAGATATTCAAGTGTAAAGCTCTGTCTTATCTGGTGTAGTAAGTGTAGTAAGTAAAGCTAACATCATCATCCTCACATTCATAACAATTGTTAATATATTTTAAAGAAAGGTAATTTAAGTTTTTCACTATCTAAATTAATTTCCTCAAACTTTCTTCAGGCGGTATATTATGATTACCTTTATAGATTCTCTTTTACTACTTTCTTGACATATCTCATGATTTTTAAGCAACAAAATCGCAGGAAAAAATATGATAGAATATATAAAGACTGAGAATCTAAGGCAATGACATCACAACTGGTCTGATTTCAGTCGTTTCTACACAAATGATACCAATCTCCTTAACGGAATAAGATTTTTGAGTGCTTACCTCACCATTTTGTTTAAAAGAGAGAGAGAGAGTTGAACACACAATTACAATGACGGGGTGGTCGCCTGCGTATTTGATTATGATAGTACAATTGCTATCACAAAACGCTTAATACAACCCGGACGAGAACACAGGTACAACGTACGGACAGACATAACATAGACAACCAAGTCAATGTCCACGGCCTTTGATAACCAGTTGTGGTGCACTGGCGATTTTGTTTCTTTTGAAGTCTTCTTTTATATAAGATATACATGCTTGACCCTTGAAATAATCCCTTAAAGCTTGGAAAATAATGTTTAACAAAAAGAGTGTTTGAATTTTTTGCAAAGCTTTAGTAATTTTCAGGTTAAGAACCAAGATCGTTAAGGACTTTTTCAATTCTTTTCTGTCATTGGTGACTTAAGTCTTATAGATGTAGCACTTATGTTGGCAAAAAATTCATATATATTTCTCACCTAATTATGATTATTTGCTACATATATACAATGCTTCCTTATACAAAGAGTAATCAACTGCGATTTACAAAACAGAAGAAAACTTAAGAAGAGTAGCAAAAGTATCTGTAAGAAATGAAAAAATAAAAATAAAAATTGGAAATGCTACACGGTACAGGTGGGTCGTCAACTTCTTTTTACAAATTTCTAAAATTTTCAAATTATTACCCTCATTCTTTATTTTTTTTCATTTATTTTAACCTCATCCTCATTCTTTAAATGCTGCAACTACAAATGTCTTATCACCTAGAGATTTCTTTCTGGTATGTAAAACTGAAGTCAGTATGAAAACCTGTTGTCCTTTTCTTCAAAGTAAGCTGACAAATAACTTGGAGCATGTCCATTAACACATTTATAGCATAAGCAAAGTAATCTCAAAAGTATTCTGAATTTAAAAAGTATCCTGAATTTAGAAAGTATTCTGAATTTAAAAAGTATCCTGAATTTAAAAAGTATCCTGAATTTAAAAAGTATCCTTATATAGAAATAGCAAGTGTACTTACTTTCAGAATAAATGTGCCAACAAGAGCATTTTCCGTAACATTTGCTTCAAAACCAACAACAGTGCCATTGACATTGATTATCGTAGTGGTATTAAAAGGATCGTTCACATTGTCTGGGTCAATGGGATTAAACTCCGGAGCTAGATCCTCTTCTGTACTGTTAATCTTTATTTCAATGGTGGCACAGTCAGCGGTACCATTCGTCAGAGTAAGCTGTTTACAATAGACCAATATACAGGAAATGAGAGACTTACTTTCAAATTAAAAGGGACTTAAATTTGTTGTGGTTTCTCATTAGTATTTCCATAACATTCAAATGAACAGATAGACAATCATACCACCCCAACTCTTTTAAAGGATTTGGCGGCCAAAAAATGAGAGGATAATTTTTTTGAGTCTCACCAATATTCCAACACATTTTTTGCGCACATGATGGTACTAAAGCTCTTTGATATGAATGTCAAATTAATCAAAATTGTTTCTTTAATACTTAAGTAATTTTTCAATAGCGAAGTTTTTTAAAAATCTATTTCTATGCAAAAAAAAAGAAGAGTTTTTGCTTCCAGTTAGTTAAAAAGAGGCAAAAAATTTAAAGGAAATACATAAAAACAAATTGGATCTGCAAGTATGACATCACACTGCACTGCGGTATGCCATCACACTGCACTGGTCTATTTTCATTTTTTTTGTTATTCAAAAATTGTCTTCACTTAGCAAAAGGGCGCCCTCGCTTTTCGACCGAGCGCTGATTTAAGACAAAACATACTACCGAGGACTGTGAGAATATTTTATTTTTGAAGTCTATTATGAGAATCCGTAAATCGTGTGTGAGATGTTTTGAATTTCACTACAAGTATCCGTAGTTTTATGATGAACTTGTTTACAAGGAAGACAGGTAGAAGAAACTGGATGATTATGTAACTGCACGACGTAGGATTTCAAGGAATGAAAATGGAATTTTATAATTTGTTATCGGTTTGGGCGTAATTCGCAAGTTAGTTGCAATCTTGCACTCAGGCACGCCGCCGGTACCATAATAATATTGTTGGGTGAAGATCTGAGGCCCACTTCAACGCCGTAGGTGATTCCTCAACCCAAGCAAATAACACTATTTTATTTCATTTCATTTATTTGTTTCTTCACAACATTCAAACAATAATAATAAGAATATACATATAACAAAAATACAAAGAGTTGTGAAAGGAAGTGCTCTAAAAACCTTAATGGCTTGACGAGTAAGGCACTCCCTCTTAATAGGACTTCATTTACTTTTGAGTATATACACACATACATAGTTATCTCTAAACAAAAATAGAGAGAAAAAAAAACGTGACCCCCATTCCTAACTACTCCACCCCTAACCCCACCCACCACCACCCTTGAATAAGAAATAGTTTACATGAAAAGCAGACACCTCAACTTGATCACAAAAATGTTCAAAAGAATAGTAAAGATGACATTAAAGGAACATGAAATGGGGAGTTGCCATTTTCAAGTCAAGTTTTGCATACGAAACAATATATTTATGGTCCACTGTCGTTTAATAGTATTTTATATGAAGCAATTTATTCTTTGCAATGTTCCCATTGATTATACTCTAACATTGTACATCTTTTCTTTGAATAAGTTTGTCTGAAAATGCGCCAATCATATGATGTGAAACCAAGGATGTACGAACACATCATCGGTGAAACTACACCATAAGCACGGCTTTCACACACCTCTGTTTTATGAGGCCATGCCCCAAATCTAAAAGACCAATTATTTTCCATTAAAATGTGTAAATTCAGCAGGTGGCAACTGATTTCTAAATCAAAGTTGTTTGGAGATTAAATTGACTGTCTACACATGTGTTAGCTAATAGAAATAATAAATTATCTCCAGAAAAGAAGAAACCTGTGGAATTGGGAAATTGTCCCCCTGGATTCACAGGACGTATACTTCATCCCCCTCGCAACACTTTTTTTCAGAGAAAACAATATTTAAATCTTTTTTACTGACAATACTTGTTTTACTATTCAACTGGCTATTTTCTATTTTTGTTGGCTAAAAGCAGTTTACTTTCCTTAAAAGAGGAAGAAATCCATAGCACTCCAAGGGACTTTCCAAATGGAATCCAAGTTAATACACTTCAGGTCCCTGCAGCAATGATTTTTAAAAAATCAAAATATTTTCCTCATTCATAAGATAATTTAGGAAGATATCTCTTACTAAAATTGCATATTCATTTTTGTTGTTAAATTTCTTCAAATGAACAATATGTTCCCTCGTTTTTCATATATATATATATATATATATATATATATATATATATATATATTTTATATATATATATATATATATATATATATATATATATATATATATATATATATATATATATATATATATATATATATATATATATATATATATATATATTTGGAGTGTGGGGGTAAGGGGGGAGAGGGGGTCCACTCCCTCCAAATTACCAGCAGAAAGAAGCTTCAGTCCTCCACTTTTTCAGAAGATTATAGTACTTAAATTGAAATTTCAACTTAAGAAGCAAAAATTTCATAAATCAATACGTTTTTGTCATTTGCTATACCTTGGATTGAAGAAACTCCAGAGCTGCAAATTTTTGTAAAAGTTTGCAAAAATACCCAACATTACAACAATGTGAAGGCAAAGATAACGAGTGAGGGTCTTAACAGGGATAGTATTATATGCTGTCCACACACACATAGGATATTGTGCACTGTAGTGTGAACAAAGTGGTGCATCCTTGGTGTCTTATCATTTTCTGGTGGTAAATATTCAGCTGTAGGCAATTATTTACAAATCAGCACATATTTTCCTGATTTGACTGCAGATTTTCATGAAAATGATGAAAATGAAAATTGCTCTATTTGAGGAATGCAAATAGTAAATGGAAAACTGAATACACCCCATGTGAAGATTATCATGCTCTTTAAGACTGCCAAATTTTAGAATTCTTTGATCAAAAACCTCTGACTAGATACATTTAAAAAATGAGAGACGAATATCAACAGAAAAGTTCCCATTTGATAACCTCAACTTCGTTGAGCTAATAAATCAATATTTGAACCCTCCACTAAGATCAACCCGCCATTACCTTGAAAAACACAAGAACTCAGTAGGTTGCATAAAGTATGTCTTAAGATGTTTCCTAAATTGTATAACTGTTTTTAATGCTTTGATTTCAAAAAGTAAAGAATTCCAAAGGTTAACTGCACAAGTTCTTAGGCTGCTTAATGCGGAATTGTTTTGACATGGAAAAGAATGTGCTGTCTTGTATTGTAAGTGTGCTTGATTGTATTGCAGTAAAGAATGATGTAAAATAGTTGGGTAAGCTTCCATGAATACATTTAAAAGTGAAAATAGCAATGTTAGTGCTAATTAGATCTGGCAGTTTTAACAGATTCCTACTTACTTTAACAACTTGATATGGTTGAAGAGTTGAACAATTGATGCGAAGGAAAGCAACGTACTCTTGGTCATTACTAGGAAGTTGTTCTGGGAAGAAACAAGGGTCGTCTGAAACAACGTTTCCTATGAACTCCTGCAGTGAAAATAAACCAAAAATATACATTTTCTTTAGTTAGTTAAAGTTAGATTGATTAGGTAAACGAAGATTTCTTCAAGTACGCAAAAAACTGTGATGTATGCCAGCAGCGTAGGAACATGAAGCAATATCTCTCCTGGTCCGTCAATCATTCACAGTTAATGACCACATCACCTCAGGCATATGATACACAGATATTTTTATCACCAGTTTGCAAACAAATTTCTCCCACTGAGACACCTAACATGAATCAGTGATTTCAATCACAAAAGTGCCCTGATTACTCAGCACTGGCTTCTGTAATCTTATACACACACATAACCTTGAAAATAAACTTGACAAATTTCCTAAAAATCGAACAAAACTTGACTAGAATGATATCAAAACTTAAAGAAAATTTCAAGAAAATTTAAGAAAGCTTCTCAAAAATTGAAGGAACTTTCCAGAAAATGAAAGAAATTGCACAAAAATTGAAGATTTCGGGAAGAGAAGGCATGGATTATGGATTTCAGAAAGAAAAGAAGGCACGGATTATGACTTTTCAAAATCAAATTAAAAAAAAAAATCCTGAAATTGAAGAAAATTTACCGAAAATTAGGGAAAATGTTTGAAAATTAAGGAAAACTCTTTGAAAGCAACTTAATTTACTAGTGAAATTTTTGCACCTGTCACAGGGAAATTGATGAGTCATTGCCCCCCCCCCCCCTCTCCCAGAGGTGAACCTTGCTATGCCCCTGCCCCCCAATAAAATTATTTGGGGGCCTTGGCGCCCTGATAACTAGACCACTGTATTGCATGGGAAGACGGTTAAATTTTTAAATAATTTTTTTGATTTCTTTTCTTAAAGGATTATTTTTATAAATTTTCATGTGCATTTATTTATATATGATACAGGACTATTAAAGAAAATATGTAATGTAAAAATTATGTAAATATTTGATTCCATTTAAGAGTTACGCATTTCAAAGATTTTACCAGCGTGTTCAAAAGTGACCAATGCAGTACAGAGTGTGATGTCATAATTGCACTTAAAAGATCATTTCTAATATACCTGTGTGCATTTCCATGAAAACAATTTTTTAATTTTCTCCGATTAAGAATATTGATTACATGAACAAGGCACGTTCTTGTAAGCTTCATGTTATACCCCATCTCAATAATCAAACAAAAAAGGTTTCCAATAATTTAGAAATAGGTGATTGATTTTCAAAGAAAAATACAAACTGACTACACGTATGGCATCACAATTATGACTTGACAATCTATGACATCACAATCTATGACATCACAATATATGACATCACAGTCTATGACATCACAATATATGAAATCACAATCTATGACATAAGAATATATGACATCACATTCTATGACATCACAATCTATGACATCACAATATATAACATCACAACATATGACTTCACAATATATGACATCACAATATATGACATCACAATGTATGACATCACAATACATGACATCACAATCTATGACATCACAATCTATGACATCACACTGTTGAAGATTGTACTCTACCAGTCACTTTTCAACACAATGTGAGAGTCATTGAAATGTGGTAACTCAAGAACAGAATAAGATATCCAGATGCATTTCCACCTATTTATTTCTATAATTATTAAGTTTTCATATAAATCCACATAAAATATAACATGAATATTCCTTCAAAGAGAGAGTATGTCAGGTATGTGTATCGCACACGGTTTGGAAAGTTATTCAATCACTTGTGAGGGAATAGTAAACAAACAACGAACGCACGGCAAAATACGCTCTTGGTTTGCCTCCATCTTCCATATCAAAAGAGAACGTTACTAAAATGAAAAACATTAATTTCTGACAATTTTGCATTTAAAAAGGGTTATTTTCGCATTTTCTATTTTGTTTCAATTACTTTTCACATTGTCAACAAAGCCTCAGCTCAACAAGCATATTTTGTGCAAAGTGGGCATTACAGAAAAACTTTCTTCCAGTACCCAAGAGGTAACAAGCTGAGTACATGGGATACTCTATTGGGTAACAAGCTGAGTACGTGGGATACTCTATTGGGTAACAAGCTGAGTACGTTGGATACTCTATTGGGTAACAAGCTGAGTACGTGGGATACTCTTTTGGGTAACAAGCTGAGTACGAGGGATACTCTATTGGGTAACAAGCTGAGTACATGGGATACTCTATTGGGTAACAAGCCCATTACTTGGGATACTCTATTGGGTAACAAGCTGAGTACGTGGGATACTCTATTGGGTAACAAGCTGAGTACTTGGAATACTCTATTGGGTAACAAGCTGAGAACATGGGATACTCGATTGGGTAACAAGCTGAGTAATTGGGATACTCTATTGGGTAATAAGCTGAGTACGTGGGATATTCTATTGGGTAACAAGCTGAGTAGATGGGATACTCTATTGGGTAACAAGCTGAGTACGTGGGATACTCTATTGTTAACAAGTTGAGTACGCGGGATACTTTATTGGGTAACAAGCTGAGTACGTGGGACACTCTATTAGTTCAGTGGTCAAGAAGATCATTTTGTATGGAAAAGGAAAGTACCTCAAACTCTTATTTCATTCAGGAAATGTTAGAAAGATTTGCCAAATTGGTGTGGAAAGTTTCAGAAGGTTGGTACTTGCAACAAATTCCAGCATGCACAAAGTGAAGATATATAAACAGAAATTCAGCTCAAATTCTGTAATGCAATTCTTTATATTTTTTTCAAATTTGAAATATAAAAAGTTCTCAAAATAAGTTTGACTATTAAATCTGGGTCAAGGTTATACAGTACTATTCAATTTCCTGGTCACAATAGCCAACTCTCCCATTCAAAATATTTTGGAAAAGGATTGATAAATAATACGTTAACATTATCAAATTTCTAGAAGTCCTATTCTGAGGTCATAATGCACAATTTATATTAATGAGATTCAAGTTTTAAAATGCTGTAAAATTATCATTTTCCAACCAATTTTGATTTAAATTTTTGCTGTTGGCATATTCTAAACCATTTAAGTTCATGCTTTTGCTACCTGTCCTATATACCTTTAAATTTTACGTCATCTCTGTGAAGATCAATGAAAAGGGGCACCAAGACACCAGTCATAGGCGGAATTTGGGGGTACAATGGAGGTACTGTATTCCCCCAACCTCACACACATTTTTGTCTATATTTACATATTTTGTATAATGTGTATGTCAGGGTGAGTTTATGATTTTTCTTCCAATTTCTGTGGGCACATCTCAATTATGACACAAGTGAAAACTCTTTACTTTGATCATCATTTATAAGTTTTGTCACTCACCGTATCTGGATCACTAGCAGTGATTAAGAGCCTTGAAGTTGTTTCAGTCTCATACACATACATGTCACCTTCTTGAAAGAATCCAGCTTGAGACTCTGATGTGAAACTTGGACAATTGTTGTCCACATCTAGCACAGTGATGATAACCTTAAATTTTAGAAAATACAAAGAAAGTATAGAATGCAGCTCACTTCTCATGTGTAGTATCTTCTGAGCTCTTAGTTCAAAAAGGTATTGATGTCAAAGCTGGACTACTGCACTCTTATATGATTTGACACTTGCTCAGTCTCCTGAACTAGTGAATACAAAACATGGCTGCTTGCAAACTCACCAAATGCAAAACATGGCTGCTTGCAAACTCACCAAATGCAAAACATGGCTGCTCGCAAACTCACCAAATGCAAAACTTGGCTGCTTGCAAACTCACCAAATGCAGAACATGGCTGCTTGCAAACTCACCAAATGCAAAACATGGCTGCTCGCAAACTCACCAAATGCAAAACATGGCTGCTTGCAAACTCACCAAATGCAAAACATGGCTGCTTACAAACTCACTAAATCCTCCAATTATGATCACAATACTCCCATCCTAAAGGAACTACACTGGCTAAATGTTACAGTGTGAACATCATACAAAATACTTCTGTACTTTTAAGGCACTTTATGGATTTGTACCCAGCTACATAAAAAAAATGATCTCTCTAACCAAATCACTGCAGAACCCAACAAACACTGACACTGACTGCTCCATGAATAAGAACATCTTATGGTGAAAATGCTTTCCTGGGCTGGTCCTCACCTGTGGAACAATCTCCCTGCATTCGTCTGATCTATCAATACTCTCACTGGCTTCAAACATTCTCTAAAGACACATTTATGTATTCAACATTTTTACGTCTGAATTTTGTGTTACTTCACCATCTCCTTGATTTCTGTACTTTTGTTTTAGTTTTATTTGTTGTCTTTCCCTGTTAAATTTTCATTGTAAAGTGGTTGTGAGCAAACCTGCAGTTTGAATTGAGCACTTAAAATATGTGGTATAATAATAATAATAATAATAATAATAATGTCAAGCACTTTCTATGTAGAATTGGAAGCATTGAATCATTCTATTTGCCTGAGTGTTCCTTGTGGTCACAAGTACGGGCTACCTTTCATCAGGGCTACCTTTCATCAGGGCTAGCTTTCATCAGGGCTACCTTTCATCAGGGCTACCTTTCATCAGGGCTACCTTTCATCAGGGCTTTCAAAACCCTTCTTTCTGAGGTATAAAATCTTCAAAGGAATATTCCTATGAATTTTCATTTTCAATTTTCTACCAAAGAAACTAGTGAATAGCTTGTTTGTTAAGAGGTGGAAGTGAGTGAGGTGGGCGTGACCTATTCTAAGGCGGGTAATGTGAAGGGTGTTGACACGGGAGAGAATGTGGATGGTGGATTTGATCAGAATGGTGGGCTGGATGACGTAGAGTTTATTATCAATTTGGGAGTTCCATAAGGTTTGCCAGCGGTCACGAAACAAGGAATTTTCTACCGATAAGTTCGGTTTGATGTCAGAAAGGGTTTGGGAAAGGAGGTATGGTTGGGGAGGTTGAGGGCAAGCAGTGGTCTGAACAAGGGAAGCGATAAGCGGTTTGAGGTCAGAAAGAGTTTGGGGAAAAGGGGTAGGGGTAAGGGGAGGCTGCACTGCACCGGCTCTGTCATTGCCAGGGATGCGAATATGGCTGGGTATGCAGAAGAAAATAATATTTCTCCTGCAAGGGGGGAGGGGAAGAAACGAGTTTACGGAGGAGGAGGTGGGATGTGGGGTTATCTCATTTAAGATTGAGTAAAGAAGTAAGGACAGCGTTGGAGTCGGAGAAGATGGCAAAGTGGCTGAGCGGGGAGTACTCAGTAAAGTTGAGGGCATGGAGGATGGCCTTGGCTTCGGCCAAGAAGAAGGTACAGTAGTCGGGAAGTCTGCTACTGAGGGTGATGTATTGCATGACGGCAACAACAGCTGTCTTGTCGCCTCCCTTGGAGCCATCAGTATAAATGGAGGTGTAGTTTAAGAGTTGGTCTTTGATTTGTTGGGGAGGTTAATGAAGACCATGATGACACCTTATTCAGTTTTAGAGTTATTACATTTCAACGATTTCCCCAGTGTGTTGAAAAGTGACCGGTGCAGTGTACAGTGTGATCTACAACAATAGCATCACGATGTACACTACACGGTCACTTTTCACCATTATTTCTATAAGGAATAAGATATCAAGATATGGTTGTCAATCTGTGTTCGGAATGAGAAGTACTGGGTTTGATTCCCGGCCGAGCAACTGTATTGTGTCATTGGAAAATGCACTTTATCCCGCTTGCCTCAGCTCCACTCAGGTTGTGAAAATGAGTGCCAGGATTGCTGGGAAGGTAACCTGTGATGAACTGGCATCCAGTCCAAGACGAGTCATGTGCTCTTATCTGCTTGAGCCATAAAAACCAGGAATAATTACCGGCCCTATGGGCCTATGGTTCGGATGGATTTAACTAACCCTTCAAAACCAGGGATACTCACCGGCCCTATGGTTGGGATGGATTGAACTAACCCTTTAAAACCAGGGGTAATCACCGGCCCTATGGTTGGGATAGATTGAACTAGCCCTTCATAACCAGAAATAATCACCAGCCTTATGGTTGTGATGGATTGAATTGGCCCTTCAAAACCAGGGATAATCACCAGCCTTATGGTTGGGATGGATTGAATTGCCCCTTGAAAGCTGTATCTGTTTGCCAATGTATTAATATCATTCTTCCTAATACTTTTAAAATTATCTTTTTGTCCAGAGATTTTTCTTAATGGCTATAACATTCAATTGGTAATAATAGTAATGTTTCACACCATACTATATATAACACTTTATATAAATAAGACTTTGTACTGTATATAACACTTTTTAATATATAACTCTTTATACTATATTTACAACTTTATACTATATATATTTTATACTATATAATTCTTTATACTATATAAGTAACTCTTTATACTATATATAATGCATTATACTAAAATGAAATACTCAAAATTGGTGTCATTGATACCTGGGTGGTGGCGACGTTAATGTCTAGTAGAGATCCGGTCGTGTTAGTCGCTGTAATTTTCAACTGATGCTCGCCAATGCCAACTCCTAAGGGGTTAATTGTAGTGACTTCCCCCGTGGTGCTATCAATTTGAAAGAAATCTGACTCCATAGATACATCTGTGCAATACAAAACAAAATGTAGAATTCTATTTTCAACGAAAATGTTTCCCTTCTCCACATTACAGCCTTTTTATCCTCTAAATGCCAAGCACAAGGTAAGGAACATACTTGAAAGGTAATTTTGTTCTTCTCCAAATTAGGTTCAAACCCAACAAATATACAACTTGAAATATGATGAAAAATATTGTCCATTTTTGTTCTGAGTATCACCCTTTTGATTCTGCTTCCATCACGTCAGTGATCACTATATATCTGTATCAACACATACTTATTCTTGTTCCTGATTATCATCCTTTTGATTCTGTTTCCATCACGTCAGTGATCACTATCTATCTGTATAAACACAAACTCATTCTTGTTCCTGATTATCACCCTTTTGATTTTGCTTCCATCACGTCAGTGATCACTATTTATCTGTATAAACACAAACTCATTCTTCTTCCTGATTATCACCCTTTTGATTCTGCTTCCATCACGTCAGTGGTCACTATTTATCTGTATAAACACAAACTCATTCTTGTTCCTGATTATCACCCTTTTTGATTCTGCTTCCATTCGTGTGATCACTATTTATCTGTATAAACACAAACTCATTTTTCTTTGATTATCACCCTTTGATTCTGTTTCCATCACGTCAGTGATCACTATTTATCTGTATAAACACAAACTCATTCTTGTTCCTGATTATCACCCTTTTGATTCTGCTTCCATTACGTCAGTGATCACTATTTATCTGTATAAACACAAACTCATTCTTCTTCCTGATTATCACCCTTTTGATTCTGTTTCCATCACGTCAGTGATCACTATTTATCTGTATAAACACAAACTCATTCTTCTTCCTGATTATCACCCTTTTGATTCTGTTTCCATCACGTCAGTGATCACTATTTATCTGTATAAACACAAACTCATTCTTGTTCCTGATTATCACCCTTTTGATTATGTTTCCATCACGTCAGTGATCACTATTTATCTGTATAAACACAAACTCATTCTTCTTCCTGATTATCACCCTTTTGATTCTGCTTCCATTACGTCAGTGATCACTATTTATCTGTATAAACACAAACTCATTCTTGTTTCTGATTATCACCCTTTTGATTCTGTTTCCATCACGTCAGTGATCACTATTTATCTGTATAAACACAAACTCATTCTTGTTCCTGATTATCACCCTTTTGATTCTGTTTCCATCACGTCAGTGATCACTATTCTATCTGTATAAACACAAACTCATTCTTGTTCCTGATTATCACCCTTTTGATTCTGCTTCCATCACGTCAGTGAATCACTATTTATCTGAATAGTCACAAACTCATTCTTGTTCCTGATTATCACCCTTTTAATTCTGCTTCCATCACGTCAGTGATCACTATCTATCTGTATAAACACAAACGCATTCTTGTTCCTGATTATCACCCTTTTAATTCTGCTTCCATCACGTCAGTGAATCACTATTTATCTGTATAAAGTCACAACTCATTCTTGTTCTGATTATCTTGTAATTTTTGTCCATCACGTCAGTGATCACTATCTATCTGTATAAACACAAACTCATTCTTGTTCCTGATTATCACCCTTTTAATTCTGCTTCCATCACGTCAATGAATCATTATTTAGCTAAATAAACATAAACTCAATCTTAGCCTGCATAAATTTCTAGCTTGAATGTAAAATGAGTGTATAACAGTAAACTTACCAACATTGTATGCCATAAATGTTTGCTCCTGTATGCTATATACTACGAATACATCATCACAATCATTATCCTCAATGGCAATGGTGAGAACTGAATCACTGGTTATTTCGGTTTCCAATTTTTCGAGTGGGAGATTTTCAGGTAAGTTTATGTTGCATGTTGGCCTGGGTGCAACATAAATGTCTATCACCATATCACATGATTTAGACAGATCAGAAGGGTTGTATGCGGTGATATTAAGCTGGTAAGGTGCTTGCGATTCATCGAGTGAAGATCGCAGGTAGATGTAGCCATAATCTACACAACAAACAGCAGAGAAAACACAAAGTGAAAGAAAGAGAAAACACTTCAAGGATTAGTTTAGTAGTCATCTTATATAAAAGATTAGTTTAGTAGTCATCTTGTATGCAGGATTAGTTTAGTAGTCATCTTATATGCAGGATTAGTTTAGTAGTCATCTTATATGAAAGATTAGTTTAGTAGTAATCTTATATGAAAGATTAGTTTAGTAGTCATCTTGTATGCAGGATTAGTTTAGTAGTCATCTTATATGCAGGATTAGTTTAGTAGTCATCTTATATGAAAGATTAGTTTAGTAGTCATCTTATATGAAAGATTAGTTTAGTAGTCATCTTGTATGCAGGATTAGTTTAGTAGTCATCTTATATGAAAGATTAGTTTAGTAGTCATCTTATATGAAAGATAAGTTTAGTAGTCATCTTATATGAAAGATTAGTTTAGTAGTCATCTTATATGCAGGATTAGTTTAGTAGTCATCTATATGAAAGATTAGTTTAGTAGTCATCTTATATGAAAGATAAGTTTAGTAGTCATCTTATATGAATGATTAGTTTAGTAGTCATCTTATATGAAGGATTGGTTTAGTAATCATCTTATATGAAAGAGAACAATTGAAGGTATTAACTGATGAAAAATCAGATTTTCTGCAGAAATTGGGCATTGAAACTGAAAGTGACATCATATCCTGATTTTACGCAATTTTTTGTTCCTTATTACCGTTGAATACAACAAAATACAAGCAAGGCTGTAATTCTCATCCAGCAAAAGGTGGTGGGGTAAGGAAGGCTTTTTATCCAAAAGTACGGGAACAAAAGGTACATTTCTTTGTGAATTCTACTGAAAAGTGAAGGGGGGGGCATGTTAAAATATTTTCAAATAGGAGTGTGTAGTCACTCCTCTGTTTGTTTGTTTGATGAGGGCTTAACGGCACACGACAACGAGGGTCAAATTGTGCCTGAGAGCCTGAGGTCAGATCATTCTAGAGGTAGGAAGGAAAGAAAACAAGAGGAGAATAAGAACTCCTCTGTACTACACTTTCTATGACATTCTTTTCTCACAAACCTGTGACAATAATGGGATAGACATTTACAATTATCAAATTTCTGGACCAGGCAGACATAGCCGTTTTTGTCCCTTCTCATATCCGTGAACAACCTAGCTACTATGTTGCACTGTAAATCATGGTTTTCACACTCAGCCTGACTCATTGAAGATTTTTGAAAAATTACTTGACAAAACCAGTTGCATTCCATTCATAGAATCTATATGGGAGTGGATTGTAAGCCAATGGGTTTAAATAAGAAAAAACAGGAAGCTAAATGGATGGCATCATTTATTTGCATATCTTTCTTAAACATGGCATTGCAAAATAATACAAATTATCAAGCCACACTAGCCTTGCACACATATTACTAAGAACCATTATCCCTCAGCTCCATCGCCCACTAACTTTGCAACCTTGCTCTGTAGTATCCACTCTAGACTTACATCTGTCCTCTATTCACCTAACACCGCCATCCACATGTCATGTCCAATACACCCTCTATACTCAATGCACCCTGTTATCTTGCATCATCACAGTCCACATACCCTTCCTAATCCTAAGCTTCTTCTATATTCACCTACCCTCTACATTACTTGAAATTTTCTTCCCATCCATTCCTACCCTCCTGCATTCCATCTACAACCTTCCCACATATCCTGTTCACACTAACCCTATAACCCACCTTCACTCTCCATCTACCAATCCTCTTCCCACCCTCCACCCACCTTATCCCATCTGCATTCCTCCAACCCTATAAACCCACCTTCACTCTCCATCTACCAACTCTTTCACTCATATCCTCCTGCATTCACCAACCCTCTAAACCACCTTCACTCTCCATCTACCAACTCTTCCCACTCATATCCTCCTGCATTCACCAACCCTATAAACCCACCTTCACTCTCCATCTACCTCTCCATCTACCAACTCTTCCCACTCATATCCTCCTTCATTCACCTACCCTCTCCACCCACCTTCACTCTTCATCTACCAACTCTTCCCTGCCTCCATCTCAGTTTAGATCCACCCACCTTTCCATCTCATTTACTCATCCTATAATTCAATAGCAATCCACTCATTCAAATGCCTTTGACTCATTAACCTACTAATTTCTCTAATGGCTAGGGATCCACCAAATTTATTGTGAAGGAGGTTGATATTATTTTTAAGATTTCAGTAGATTTAAACATAATCTACACAGTTTTACTATAAGGTCTCACTTGATCTTTAAATGTGAATTACAAAAAGCCGTACCATTCTCTGAAATTATCTGAAAGGTGTCCCACACCGATTCCAAGGATCTTTCTCCTTGTACCTGATTTCCTCGGGAGGCAAGTCATCATCTGTGGCATTGATCTTTGCAACCTACACCAAGTGGAAATCATTACAAGACCAGATAATAAAATTATTTCAAATTTCGAAGAAGAAAAATCTGACAGTATGCAACATGGAAAAAATAACACTAAAAGTTAATGACTAAGGACAACAAGGATGTATTTGGGCCTCACTACTTTTCAGATATTGTGTTTCATTTTTAATTATTAATTTTTTGATGAAATTTAGACACAAGTACTTAAACTGGTTTAGAATCTATTAAAAAGCATGACGATAGCAAGACACTTTATCAAAATCTACTAAGAATTGACCATTTTTAATTTTTGAATATCAAGGATTGTGATACAAATTTGT
>JAIGNY010001363.1:2050000-2062500 GCA_020152595.1 Chiridota heheva
ATCGATTATTATATCAATTTGCAAATTAGGAGAAGTCTAAAGAAGGTTATAAGAGAAAGAGTGGGTAGTTGTAATGGAGTAGTTAGTTGTAATGGGATTCCAGACATGTAGGGAACTTGCAAGCATTGCATACTGTATATACACATTTCAGGACTTACATGTCTGCATGTACCAAAAGCTTTCATAAAATATTCAAATAGACCTAACTGTCTCATTTGTGCAGAAATGACTGAAATCAGACTATTTGTGATATCACATCTGCAAAGTATTTATGCATTCATATAACCTTCAAATTTTGTGGTTTTCAAAACAGAATCTAATACAATAATTATGACTTACAACTTTCAGAAAATTTGAAGAAATTTTTTTGGGATGCAAGTGTTAAATTACTTTTCTATATAAAATCCTTTCATTTTTTGTTTTATCACAACAGCGGCCATTCATTGTCTCTACTGTCATTACAAGTTTTGTCATGTAACCAACATTATCCCTCCTACAAATTTCCCCAATCCCAGAATTTGTGGTGTCTGGCACCTTGCCCTATTCTGGTTCAAGCTATAATTTTGTTTTAATTGAATAATTAGGTCCATAAAACTCACCACTGTCAGGATCTGTTGTAAGGCTGAATGTGACTATATCCCCATCGGCATCCTCTGCTGCATATGTGCACAGTACATTTTCATTTTTATCATTCTCATCAGTGTCTAAGTTTGGACAGGAGCTGATAAACTTTGGGTCATGCTCATTTATATTTTTGATTGTGATTTCAACCTTGAGTAGAAGAAAAATAAGTATGTTAATACACACAAATGATAGGTTTTGTGTTAGATCTGCCACACTTGAAATGGCAACCATAGGGGTCATTTTCCAGTGTTAGGTTGCATGGGACTAACCTCATATTTTGTTAATTTTTCATTCCTATTTAAAAATTCTTGTACATGTACATGTATCTCTGGTTATGGAACTCTTAAAAACTTGCAAGATATATTCCGTAACAATCCATTTCCTGCAAAAAATGTTTAAAAACTTTCCTCCTTAGGTGCAAAGTCGGGAAAAGTTTGAGACACTTTAGAAGACTAGTCATGTGCCTAAAAAATGAAATTCCAGTCGATTTTATTAGCAAAACCTTTTTCCTATGCAGCCTAGCAATAATAACCCATATGGTTGCCATTTCAAGACTTAGTGGCCTATACCGTAGCAATAATTCAACCCGTGATTTTTCCAAACAAAAATGCAGAACAATGCTGACATCAAGGTCAGAGGTTGGTCTTCTGCATCACACCTTCTCCCCCATACAGCCTTTGGGAAGTTGCCACTCATTGGGTGGTGCTCATCCTCCATCGGATGAAGATGTTAAATGGCAGTCCCGATGGCAAGGCTCTTCACCCTGTCAGGCATACTCCTAGTTATTGATCACATCCTAGTATTATGCTCGACTTTTATCTTCGTGAGTTGTTACGTTTGCCCACTAGATTGTTGACTGTGTACATGTATACACTAGCCCTGGAAAGCAAGTGTTAAGTATTTTGCTAACAAAAATGATAACACTCAGTACCTTGAAAAATTTCTCACCAATTTCTACCAATCTGTCATCTTCATTTCAAGAATATTTTTTTCTCGTTTTCGATCCCGTTCTGTCAAATTCAAAACACTAGCCATCTTACTGTGCACATATGCATATTCAAATGTGATTCATTATATTAGTAATTATGTTCTATGACGTAGTTGTTGCACGAGGGACAATTAAATCAAATGTGGTTTAGTTATAAGTTCCTGTACAGGTGGCTTGTAAATGTGATGGAAACGAAATTTAGCAGTAAATCGTAATTGATTTGAATTACTTTTTATGAACTGTTTATTAAATGTTTATGGTTGAAGAATTGAGTGTGAATTGTTTTTTTTTCAAATGTAATTTATGAGTAAAGTTTCTCCCAACCGGACGAAAAGCATGCAACCGGGCGGGTACAGAATGAATTGAGGTAAAAGTAAAAATTGTTTTTATTTTCTTTACTTAAAGAGCAAAGCAAAGAGGTCAAGCTTAGACAGTACAAGAAAGGCTTCTCACCGTTGCAGTATCAAACAGTTTCGGTTCTGCTGTGTTGGTTACCATGATAGTGAAGGTGTAGGTCGGCGTACCCTCCGCATCAAAGGGTCCTGTCACTGTCACTTTACCCTTGTTATGAAAGATTGCAAGCACAAAGGCAATTAATAGCGAAATTATATTTGTATTCACATGATATGTTTTTACACACACGGGACTGGTATGGAAATAAATGAGAGGGGGAAGGGGGGGGGGGGGGCGGGAAAGGGGATCCAGATCGCTAAACTCGGTCCCAGTTCTTAAACAGTTCAATCTAAAATTTGGATGGGTCATTCAAAAACTAGCACGGTCCGATCTTTTACATTCTTTGCAGTGATATGCATCGTACTCTTAATCTTAATCATTTAATCTTAAATTTTCATTATTTTTAGAATCGTGATCCTGAACTTTCCTATCATGATCTATTTTATTTCCGATTTTTTGGAAAATATAAGAAAAAAGCAAATATTTAATAAAAGGTCACGCAAATTTTGGCTTAAATTAAAGACAAATTTGTTACCATTTCTGCCGATTGTATTCAAATTTATGATGACAAGTATCCTAGTAGGGACTAGTGTGTGTGTGGGGGGGGGGAGGTGGTGAAGTGCCCCCTTTATATCCCGCCTATGTCTGTTAGGGTTTAGATCAATTGCGTAACTCATGGGTGTAGGAATTTTACAAAATATATGTGGGGGCACGACTTCTGTGGGGGCACTTTCGAAGTTATGTGCAAATGTTCGCCCTTGTCTGTAGAAAGTAAAGTAAAAGCTTTTCCAATGGGAACACATTCCCCTCTTCATGGGACTGACAAAACTCGCCAGTTTCTTATTGTTGGGTAAGTAATTAAGGGCACTTCATTTTAGAAGGGGCACGTTTGTAATATTTTTTAAAGTGTGTGAATTTTACCAGTTCTTGCACCTTTGACAGTAATTGAGGGGCACTTTTCATTTTCAAAAGGGGCACTTTTGTCCTTTTTTAGAAAAGTGTGGGGCACGTGCCCTTCATTCTCCGGTTCCTGCATAAATGGCGTGACTAGAAAATTGGGGTAAAGAAGAGGGGGGGGGGGGGTAGTGTTGTCAATGGTCTCAGTTTTCTTACAGACTGGTATCTTCAAAATGTAAATCGACAATGTAATTACGTATCCCCTCCTCTCTCCACCAGTTGGAAGTATCGAAATAAAAACAGAGCAAGCTAGATTGATACAAAATGTTTTACAAAATTCGATTTAGGATCGATCACGATCCAGAAATGTTAGGATTATAAAAGATCAATTAAACATAAAATAAACATCAAGAAAAATTAGGATCATACGTGTGGTGGGGTAGGCGTAGATGTTGAAATGGACCCTGCCCCCTTTAGCTGCGCCATAGGTAGGACTACATGTACACCAAATAATAATAAATGAAACTTACGGTATCATCAATGCTTGCATTTGGAAAATTATTTTCATCAACTATGTTATAGGCACTCTCTTGGTTCACGTCAGTAAAATCCTTATCAGTTACAGTCTGTGAAATGAATTATACAAATGATCTAAACCGGATAAGCTGATAAGAGATTACATGGGGTGTGGGGGATAAGCTGGCTGTGGCACCCCTTACCCAAAGAGAATTTATTGAAATAATTTGATGGATTCCCAGGACTGTTGTTGTCTTTGTCGAACGCATTGGTTCTGTTTATGATGCATTACAATTAAGAGTTACCCCCCACCCACCACTTCCCCTCCTGCTTCCTACGCCTGTTCACCATACTCAATGCAAATAAACATTGTTACCACCCTTACCGGTATTCAGTTAATGTATTGTTGAACGTTGTGTATAATCATATGCCATTTGCGAATTATCAATTTTAGATATGATAACATATTTATATTTAAAGCAATTGTGTCAGCTTACCGTAATTATCACAAGGGGAACGCGACTGTTCTCATCTATGTTACCAGTGTATATGCTCTCATCGAATGTAGGGGGGTTGTCATTGACATCAGTCACCTGAATTGTAAGCACCCCTGGGTCTGAATCCTGCAAAGGAACAAACACAAAATACAAAGTAACAAGATGTCGTTCGTACAACAATATTCCATTACAAAAATTTCAAATCTGGCTTTAATAAAGTTTATAAATGGGTAAATAAAGTTTAATCTCTCCAGATAAAGCCAGATATACTGTAACTTTGATCAAAGTTAATTCAATATACAAATATAGTTTGATCTAGCCAGATAAAGCCAGATATAAACTGGATTAAATGCTCAATTTGATATGCAAATAAACTTTGATATGGCCAGATCAAGCCAGATATAACCATTATTAATGCTTAATTTAACATGCAAATATAGTTTGATATGGCCATAAAATGCCAAATACAACCTTGATTAAAGTCAATTTGATATGATGTTTGATCTGATCGGCCAGATGAAGCCAGATTTAAACTTCATTTAAATACTATACTTAATATACAAATAATGTTTGATTTGGCCACATATAGCCTTGATTAAAGCCAATTTGATAAACAAATAAAGTTTGATCTGGCCAGATAAAGCCAGATATAACCTTGAAAGTCTATTTCAAATACAAATATTTTTTTCTGACCAGATAAAGAGATATATAATATTTATTCAGTTATTAGAGCTAATTTGATATACAAATAAAGTTTTGTCTGGCCAGGTTAAGCCAGATATAAACTGGATTAGATACTCAATTTGATATGCAAATGAAGTTGATCTGGACAGACAATGCCAGATACAACTTTGATTAAAGTCAGTTTGATAATGATGTTTGATTTGACAAGATGAAGCCAGATTTCAACTTCAATACTATATTTGATATACAAATAATGTTTGATCTCGCCAGATATAACCTTTATTACAGCCAATTTGATTTACAAATAAAGTTTGGTCTGTCCTGATAAAGCCAGATATAAGCTTTATTGCTACATTTAAAGAATTTTACTTTTTCATTATTAATATAAATTAACATATATGTAAATTTATATTGATAATGAGCAGATGAAAAAGTAATTTCAAGATAAACAAGCAAATAAAACTTAATAATGTACTTCAGCATATGCAGATATGAAGGCTCAGTCCTTTTGTGTGGCTCTGTATTGACTATGAATGCTTCGTTAAGCATCTACCAATAAAGTATTGAAAATGTGATGGGCGGAGTCTGTTTAATGGACACCAGTAAATTTTCATGCAGAAAAATATTAATAACTGTATCAATATTTCTTATTTTTAAATTCATATCATCAGTCTTGTGTGTATTTACGTAATCCTGTAACTTAATTCATTAAATATTTTGTTTCAAATGTTTTTAAATTTATTTGAATTTTCAGAGAATTTGTATTCTCATATTGAAACTAAAAAGTAAAAAACAAACCTCACGCTTAATTTCTATTTAGTATTATAAAAAGTCTCATTCAATTTTGGCTAGGCAAGGGCCAAATGTCAATGACGTTTTATGGGCCATCGTGAATATTATCAAGCATTGCCGTGCTACCTCCGACAAGCTACTTAGTTTTATTCAACACTCGGTTCGTTCACGTGTGAATGCTGATGTTTATCGTTGGAGCTTAGTTTTATTCAACACTCGATTCGCTCACGTGTGAATGCTGATGTTTATCGTTGGAGCTAGTTTTATTCAACACTCGATTCGCTCACGTGTGAATGCTGATGTTTATCGTTGGAGCTAAGTTTTATTTAACACTCGGTTCGCTCACGTGTGAATGCTGACGTTTATCGTTGGAGCTTAGTTTTATTCAACACTCGGTGAATGCTGATGTTTATCGTTGGAGGAGGGAAGGTATGTCGCCTTCGGGAGTCATCACAATCTTATTGCGTGCGTTTCCAACGGTAAAGTTACTTGCCGACGGTGTTTAGCTTTTTGTCCTGCTAACAGTAGATATCGCCTTTTGGTTAGCGGTTGTCTGCTCTTTGTTTGCTTACTTGCTTTTTCGTTTTAAGTAGGACTTAGTAAAGTTAACCGATGTAGTGGACCTCACGTTTTTGTTGTTCTCATCGTTATCTTAAAACAGGCAAGAGCTAGATGAAAGTCATTGATATATTTTAGAGCTGGCTCACCAATATTACATACTGTATTGACGAAGGGCTTTGATATTTATAGATATTCCAGATCTTCAAGGCCAGGATATAAATTCCAGGCCTGGGCTAGATATAAATTCGCCAGATGTAAATTCCAAGGTTTGGCCTAGATATGAATTCCCAGTTCTGGGTCAGATAAAAATCCCAGATCTGGTCAGATATAAATCTATAAATTCTTATATCTGGTCAGATATAAATCCGTAAATTCCCATATCTGGTCAGATATAAATCCGTATATTCCCATATATGGGCCAGATATAAATCCTAAATCTGGAATTTGTATCTGAGCAGGATCTGCAATATATATCTGGGCCAGATCTGGATTTTTTGTACGGGTTACATGTGTTGCCCTTAAATCGTAATAACTTTTGTTTTGTTTTTCAGTGCACTCGCATAAAGGCCTGGCCTGGGACCTGCCAATGGTTGATCCTTTCAAACATTTGTGGCTTAATGTGGCTTTTTTCAAACTTATGTGGCTTTTCTCGCTCGGGAAGATTTATTATCCTAGAAGAGGATCGTCACTTTGACCGATTGGTTGTCTCAATTCGTCCCTGTTTTGACATAATGGCGAATGTGCGAAAGTAGGTTTTCGTTTTGACATAGTCTCGAATGTGCAATTAACAAAGTTTAATTGCAAATCACTATGATTAACAAGTATCATTTTTATGTGTTTGTGTCCTTTATTGATTATTTACAGTTTAGATAATTTATTAGTTATTAAAAACGAGGAAAATGAACATATTAATGATAGTAATATGCGCTTAAAGAACTTCGTCACTATGTCAAAAGAAAGAAAAAGCTTTTCCAGTCAATCGTACACAGGGGCGTAGCCAGCAGTAGATATCGCCTTTTGGTTAGCGGTTGTCTGCTCTTTGTTTGCTTACTTGCTTTTTCGTTTTAAGTAGGACTTAGTAAAGTTAACCGATGTAGTGGACCTCACGTTTTTGTTGTTCTCATCGTTATCTTAAAACAGGCAAGAGCTAGATGAAAGTCATTGATATATTTTAGAGCTGGCTCACCAATATTACATACTGTATTGACGAAGGGCTTTGATATTTATAGAAATTCCAGATCTTCAAGGCCAGGATATAAATTCCAGGCCCGGGCTAGATATAAATTCGCCAGATGTAGGCTAAATTCCAAGGTTTGGCCTAGATATGAATTCCCAGTTCTGGGTCAGATAAAAATCCCAGATCTGGTCAGATATAAATCTATAAATTCTTATATCTGGTCAGATATAAATCCGTAAATTCCCATATCTGGTCAGATATAAATCCGTATATTCCCATATATGGGCCAGATATAAATCCTAAATCTGGAATTTGTATCTGAGCAGGATCTGCAATATATATCTGGGCCAGATCTGGATTTTTGTACGGGTTACATGTGTTGCCCTTAAATCGTAATAACTTTTGTTTTGTTTTCAGTGCACTCGCATAAAGGCCTGGCCTGGGACCTGCCAATGGTTGATCCTTTCAAACATTTGTGGCTTAATGTGGCTTTTTTCAAACTTATGTGGCTTTTCTCGCTCGGGAAGATTTATTATCCTAGAAGAGGATCGTCACTTTGACCGATTGGTTGTCTCAATTCGTCCCTGTTTTGACATAATGGCGAATGTGCGAAAGTAGGTTTTCGTTTTGACATAGTCTCGAATGTGCAATTAACAAAGTTTAATTGCAAATCACTATGATTAACAAGTATCATTTTTATGTGTTTGTGTCCTTTATTGATTATTTACAGTTTAGATAATTTATTAGTTATTAAAAACGAGGAAAATGAACATATTAATGATAGTAATATGCGCTTAAAGAACTTCGTCACTATGTCAAAAAGAAAGAAAAAAGCTTTTCCAGTCAATCGTACACAGGGGCGTAGCCAGCAGTAGATATCGCCTTTTGGTTAGCGGTTGTCTGCTCTTTGTTTGCTTACTTGCTTTTTCGTTTTAAGTAGGACTTAGTAAAAGTTAACCGATGTAGTGGACCTCACGTTTTTGTTGTTCTCATCGTTATCTTAAAACAGGCAAGAGCTAGATGAAAGTCATTGATATATTTTAGAGCTGGCTCACCAATATTACATACTGTATTGACGAAGGGCTTTGATATTTATAGAAATTCCAGATCTTCAAGGCCAGGATATAAATTCCAGGCCCGGGCTAGATATAAATTCGCCAGATGTAGGCTAAATTCCAAGGTTTGGCCTAGATATGAATTCCCAGTTCTGGGTCAGATAAAAATCCCAGATCTGGTCAGATATAAATCTATAAATTCTTATATCTGGTCAGATATAAATCCGTAAATTCCCATATCTGGTCAGATATAAATCCGTATATTCCCATATATGGACCAGATATAAATCCTAAATCTGGAATTTGTATCTGAGCAGGATCTGCAATATATATCTGGGCCAGATCTGGATTTTTTGTACGGGTTGCATGTGTTGCCCTTAAATCGTAATAACTTTTGTTTTGTTTTTCAGTGCACTCGCAGAAAGGCCTGGCCTGGGACCTGCCAATGGTTTATCCTTTCAAACATTTGTGGCTTAATGTGGCTTTTTTCAAACTTATGTGGCTTTTTTCGCTCGGGAAGATTTATTATCCTAGAAGAGGATCGTCACTTTGACCGATTGGTTGTCTCAATTCGTCCCTGTTTTGACATAGTGGCGAATGTGCGAAAGTAGGTTTTCGTTTTGACATAATCTCGAATGTGCAATTAACAAAGTTTAATTGCAAATCACTATGATCAACAAGTATCATTTGTGTGTGTCTGTGTCCTTTATTGATTATTTACAGTTAAGATAATTTATTAGTTAATAAAAACGAGAAAAATGAACATATTAGTGATAGTAATATGCGCTTAAAGAACTTCGTCACTATGTCAAAAAGAAAGAAAAAAGCTTTTCCAGTCAATCGTACACAGGGGCGTAGCCAGAGGGGGCAAGGGGCATGAGCCCACCTTTCAGAGGCCATGCCCCCTGCTGCCCCACAAATGAAATGACAGAATATAGTGTAATTGTTCAATGCATCATTAATCTCTCCCCCACAAAATGTAACCCTGCCCCACTCTTGCCCCCCAAATGCTAGTGCCTGGCTATGTCACTGATCCTACATTCGTCACTTTGTCAAAACAGGGACGAATTGGTGAAGCGCCGGATGGTATACCATCTGTGGCAGTGCGGTAAAGTTTCAGCTTTCCAATCTAGCGTCCCCTGTTCGACTCCCGGTGGGTCTCCAACCAGTACTCCACAGCTAATTAATAAAACGACCGTGAGCGTCTTGACGTGAATATTCCAATGAAGGTCTGTTGGGACGTTATAAACCTTTAGGTAAACCAACCAACTGGTTGATACTCACTTTTTCTCCATCCGTTGCCTTGACTGTAAGTATATATTCACGTGTTTCACTATCAGCATCTAGGGCACCGTTCATTACAACATAGCCACTAAAAGAAAGAAAGACAAGATATAATTTCAGCTCACCGTCTTAACTGTATAAATGAATACTTACATGATTAGCTACACATGTGAATTCAGTATTGGCATCCAGTGTGCGTGGGTGTGTCTGTACGTTTATAAATACATGCAGACGTGGACAAGGATACACACATTTAAACCGTTAAAACACCTGCAAAGTAGGACGTCCACGTTTGAAATAACTGTATTTCAGTAATTCAAAAGAACTATTCAAAAGCTATTTTAATATAACATCAATCTAACATGGATTCATCAAAGCAATCGTTCAAGTATTCTGCGTGCGTATTCTCCTCAAATTGAAGAAATCCATGGCTGTATACATGGGCGGGATTTGCCGACCCAAAGTGGGGAGTCAAAAATTAGGGGAATGAAATTATCACCATACCAAAGATACAAATTTGGAAAAAGTGCGAGCAATGCCCTCTCTTTCCTACCCACCCCCTCCCCCTCCTCCGTCTCAAATTCCGCCTTTGGCTGAATTGGTAAACACATTGCGTCTCGTTTGCAGGTCGTCACAGGTATATATGTGTGTATTGCAAGGTGAGGGGGCGGGAGTCCCAATACGATTTTTTAACACCTGAGGGGCTCACATTATTTCTGGTTCATGGAGGGTGATGAACATCCACCATCTTGCCGTTGCCATGCCATTGTCTACATTGTTTGTGTTTGATTCCAAAAATCCACTAAAGAGTTTTCAAGCTCTAGGCATATATATGATCAACTGAAAATATTATCAATTGAAAATTCTTTCTTTAAAACTCACTTTAGATCAACTGTAAATGGCGCTGCATCAGGTTTTGATGATACCAAAGAATAAGTGATGTTTTGACGACCAGAACCGTCAGCGTCTGATGCCTGCGGTGAAACAAGTACACAATATGATATGTCCATTTAAAGGTATATGGACAGGTAGCGATTTTGCCATAAATATGTTCCTTTTGATGTTCTGCACATTTCATTAAAGGTATATGGACAGGTAGCGGTTTTGCCATAAATATGTAACTTTTTCTATTCTGAACATTTCATTAAAGGTATATGGACAGGTAGTGATTTTGCCATCAATATGTTCCTTTTAATAATCTGAACATTGTATTAAAGGTATTGGACAGGTAGCGATTTTGCCACAAATATGTTCCTTTTAATAATCTGAACATTTTATTAACATACATCTATCAGAAATTTCCACTCGTTACTGAGATATTCGCGAAAAAGTGAAAAATTAAGCCCCAAGAAACGGCTGGACGTTCACTATTAAAAAGGCGTGTGACGTAAGAATAAGGACACAGCGAGGCCTACAATGCATAGTTTCCACAGTGTCACTGTGTCACATTGATCTATAGGCTATGTTAAAACATCATTCTCATTCAATCAGACAGAACATCTCTTAACTAGCGATATGCTAACTATTTTAGAACATTTTCTCGTAAACAAAGAAGAAATATCGACTCAAAGTTCGGATCCATTACTGCTTTATGATTGGCGAAGTCCACTTGATAGGCAGTATTAATGTATGGTACACATAACGTCAGTGTTGTACTATCCTATCCTTACGTTGCGAAAACCCCAATACGTAATCAGGTAATGAGCATACGTTTGGGGGTTTAAAGATAAGTCTGATTTTTTACATTTTGGGATCGATTTTGTACGAAAGTATTTGTGGTGAGTGTTTATGAAGGGCATTTGTATCAATTTATGCAAAGTGGTTGGGTGATACCTGTCCATATACCTTTAACATCTACATGCAATACCTAACTTTTATTAAACTGGGATGTGTAATTGCACTACGTGAAATCTCAAAGACGAAAGATTTCGATGTGGTCGGTGATCTTCTACAAGTAGACTTTCCATACCAGTCGTTTCCACACAAATTACAATATCTCAATACTATAAGTAATTTCTGCACCATTTTTTTCTTTTAGAGTTCTATTTCGTATATTATGACCTGACTTAAACTTATATAGACAGGTAGAAACAACATTAGCTAAATTAATTTAACCTCTAAAATACATAAGCAAGCAAAAAAGTGATCAAAATTGGTGAAAAATTGGCCATTTTCAGCTTTTTTTATATTTTTGTGCAATTATGGGCAAATATGCAAATTCTTGTGTTACTCTCGCGATGTATGAAAGGAACATAGTCTCTACTTTGTATGTAAATTCATTATTTTTAACCCTGTGCCATTTCTCTTCGAAAAAGGGAAGATAATTAATATGAAGAACATTAAGTCCCCTGATCGAGAGACTCAAGCATGCGCACTGAGCTTACAGTGATATGGTGATGAGTGAACACACAATTACAATAACGGGGTCGTCGCCTGCGTATTCGGTTGTGATAGTAACAATGCTATCACAAAACGCTCAATACGACCCGGACGAGAACACATGTACGACGTACGAACAGACATTACATCGACAACCAAGTCAATGTCCACGGCTTTTGATATAACCAGTTGTGGTGTACTGGCGACAGTGATATATGGAAGCCGCCATTTTTACTGTGAAGTTTCAGTCATAGACGCTTATCAGTAGTTTCATTAACGGTTTGTTATAAAGTTTGCTTTGTTCATTATCAATTTCTCGAAAGTAAAACAACTTTGTTACTATCACGCAGTTGTCAGGTTATAGATAAATAATTTTTACAAATCCCCAAGTTACTTTTTTATCATTTTAGAAAATTTTGTGAAAGCGCGACTGCCTATAACGGTAACACATAATAAGAACTCATCACTTTTCTTTTAATTTCTCGAAAACCGCAGGTGTATTTTAAAAGCGCACCGTGAACAAATAATTCATATGCTATTATTTCAAATCGTGATGAAAAATTGAACCCTTTGCAGTGGTTGATTTCCCGCGC
>JAIGNY010001363.1:2067500-2104890 GCA_020152595.1 Chiridota heheva
ATATGAATATGCAATTGTTCGTTCATTGCGTGAAAACCGGGCAGTAGAATTAAGCAAATTAGGTTTTTATCCAATCAAAAATCTTGAAATAAAGAACTATAACACCAGGAGTTATATAATATATTGATCTTAAACTTACAGTTGTAATGTAGATAGGCTCTGTTGATTCGTCCACCTCGGATGTATACAGATCGCCCACAAATTTGGGAGTAAATATTATCGTATATTCGTACGATGTGATATTCACGGTGGCTGAATTACTGCACGATGTGCCATTATATAAAATGTCCGATACGGTTACCTGGGATTAAAGAGACTTTTAATGGTGGAGGCCTTATTGCTTTAAAATATAATAAAAGCCATGGATGAATACCCATAGTGGACCCATATATCATGACTTGTCTTTTCCTTAAAAATGTATTCTAGCAAATCATGACTACAAACTTACTGTATCAAATAATGAGACCATTATCTTAATTAAAATAACTGCTCATCTACACAATAAGAAGTTAATCCATTGTTTATGTGATACTCAGCACCAACTTCGACAACAACGCAGAACCAACAGGAAAACGAATACAATGGGGTCATTGATAAGGGAAATTTGATCCTAATTACATGTGAATTTTCAGAATAAAGAAAATAAAGAAGAAAAGTCAGACCCGACCTGCTTTTTTATCAGGTCGGGTCTGACAGTTTGAAATTTTAGGGAGCACAGCAACCAATGTTTATCTTATAATATTCGTTCGAAAACCAAGTTTTTGGTCAGCGACAACAAAAGGCACAGGTGGACGTCACACAATTTTTTGGTACGTTGACCATGTCAATATGGGTCACAGAAACACCTAATACGCCATAGATTATTCAACAGTCCGGTAGCATGCCTATTAATGGGAACATAAATGTTCCTATTAATGGAACATTTTGCTACATGGAAGCCGCCATTTTGTATTATTTCCCACGATCTTTTGTTATCCTAACGTTAAAACCTTATGCAATGTTACATTTTTCAAATTTGAAATACGTCTGGGAAAAAAAACTTTGCTATGGGAACTTCAAACTTACGAAAATACCTTCATTACTGTCATGGCTACAACTTTTCCACTTCCATTTGAAATGTTCACCACGCCGTTTTCGAAATATTAGATAAAATAGACAATAGAGCTAGGTTTTTAGGCGTGAAACTGCCATTTTGAAAATTCAAATGTTTTTCAACACAATTATTTTAAATATTTCAAGTACATAAATTAGAAACTATGACATTTCATCGCAACATCTAATCAATATGGCTGCATGACTTCAATATTCTCGTGTGTTATAAATGTTCCTGTTAAATAGGCATGCTTCCGGACTGTTTAATTACCAAAGATGATGAAAAAAACAGTTATGTCGAGTTGGCCTGAAAATAATGAAAGCAAGACTAACCTGAAGTGTAGTGTTAAGAGCAGCACCTTTTGCTATAAGCCTTGCGCCAGATCCTCCGTTGCTTTCAATTTTAAAATATGCATCATCATCAATGGTAAAATTGCCTTCAAACCCACCAGGCTGAAAGAGCATTAGTGAAATTGAAGAAAAGGTTACAACTAATTTCATTAGAAATTGGTGAAAAATTGACCATTTTATAAATTGTTATAAACCCGGGAAAAAATCATTATCTTAAAAACCCTTCCGATCCTTATTGATTTGTAACGCAAAAGAGGCTACCATGTTCTTTTCATGTAGATACCACATTTGGTCCACGCGTCCCGTATATTTTACTGTGTGGACGCAGGCCGAGCTTCAAATAATCATAGAAGCTTGTATACCATTATGTTACAACAAATTTGCAAAATATTCATGGACGAAGAAGTTTTTCATATAAATTTCGAGAAAATAGAGATTTATTGCCTAGATTCGTAAAGTGAAAACTCTCTTTTGGTCTGGATATTTCTACACTAAAGCTTTTGTTAGCCCATTCATTTCCTACCCGGATCTTGAAATAGATGTTAGCCTGCGGGACCGGATTTAAACACAACGATATTCTAAGCTGCACAAGAACCCCACCACCACATCTCAAAACTTAGTTCTTGCAATGGAAAATTGATATAGCCAGAATACATACATTGTAATTGCATATAGAAAATCAGACATTTAAAAAACAAATGTCAAAACATTAAATAAAAAACATTGCAAATTTTCTACATCTTTTTCCCTTTTTAAAATCAAAGTTTGGCCCATTTTGATGTGAGACCCTAGGCTATTAGCTTGTGAATAAATTGGACACTTACCCTGTAATTACCCTGTAATTGCTATGTAAAGATTACAATTGTTGATCAACATTAAGTGTATCTTAATTGGATAATAAACCTTGGTCCTAGAATCCCTATAAGCCTAGGAATACTTAGTGATCCTTAAAATTAACATTTCTCGCGATTTGTTGAATTCTCCTAAATAATTGGTCAATTATTAAAAAAGGTCAATGATCTTATTGTCATTATTATTAAAAGGACAAACTTACCAAATCATTATCAGTGGCAATAATGGTTAACACATCCCCTGTCGACGGATCGGACACAAAATTGTCCTGGCCCTCATACACCCCTTCATAGAAGTCCTTGGCCAGTGTGGGGCACTCGTCATTGACGCCTGTAACGGTAATTGCTACTGACACGCTCGTGAATTGAAATGTGTTAATTTCTTGCGTTGCCTGGAGAAATCAGATTAAACAAAAACAATAGTAATCAGGTAATGGAGCGGGTGGAGTGTGGGGCTGGGTGGCTTCAGCTCAAATATTGTATCCTAGGTGTTCCTATGTTCATACGTCATGACGTTAACGGACCTCATTAGCCCCCTAATAATTTATATCACATGTCACCTGATTTCTTTAGCTTCCACCAATATTTTGGACGCTCGGCCTCTCTGGAAATCTACATATTCATATCAATAAGATAGGTTTATAGCAGTCTATAATTTTGAAATTTCTTCATACCGAAAATTGAAGAAACTTTAACGAAAGTCGAATAAAAAATTGAAGATAATTTACCGAAAATAAAATAAGATTGCCCCCAAATGAAGGAAATTTACTGAAATTTGGAGAAAATTCCGACAATTTAAAAAAAATTGCACGAGAATGAAGAAAATTTCACAAGGATTGAAACGGATTTACCAACAATGGATTGAAATGTCCCGAAAATTAAAGTAAATTTACAATCCGTGACTAAGAATTATCTTATGGTATATGGTAAAAAAAAGTGTCATTGGAACAATCTCAGAAATCCAGCCCCCCAACCCCCCTCCTCTAGCTCCGACCCTGGATACATGTGTGCAAAATTGAAATTGATGATATGAATGAACGGGAAGAGAGGGCCGCCGAGAGAATCGCGAGACCCTATATGACAAAACTAATACTGATATCTTGAAATATTCTAAAGTGAAAAAAAAGAAGAAAAAATGGGTCTTCAGCTACTTTAACAGTTTAAAATTTAGTCTAATTTATACCGCTTTCGACATTGCCAAGCATGGGTGTTTGCCCCTGCGGTTATGTTTTCTATGATCATTTTATTTTTTGGTCCCCCATGGCAACTTCCCCCTGCTCCTTCCTCTTCCCCTCTCGGCGGCATTGTGCAATTCTTCATATTGTAAAAAATGTTAAGTATACAGCCTATAACAATTTTAACGAGTAAGATATAGGGCCTAATGAAATCTTAATGAGATTTTGACATATGCAAAAAATATTTTTTGATATATGAACAGGAAGACATATGAAAAGGGGGCAACGGGGCGACCGTCCCCACTCTCAAGGGTGGAGCCAGACACCATCTTGCCTCCCCCTCACTTTTGGACATGTCATTGCTCCTTCAAAGTTCTATGAGTTGGGGAGCAGGGAATGGAAATCTGTTGACGTTTTTGAGAGGCTTAATTAAATTGAAAAAGTTGGTTCAATACTTTGATTAGATAATTTTATGAAGCGGTTATTATATTTGTCAGCGGTTTTAAAAGAAACATCGATTTTACTGATGTACTACCCTCGCAACTTTCTTCGATTAGGCACCTATTGGAAAACATTTATGGTCGTCAAAAATCTTACCGGGTCTTAGAAAGGCCCCAAAATAACCCTAGCAAATGCTAAAAGTGAGGATCTTTTGGGGTTTCGACCCTGGACACCCATCAGGGTTTTCTTCTGGACCCAACCCGTTAAAATTGCGTTACGCGCTCGGATTTGCGCAAATAATATAATCGCTTAAAAATTACTCATCTTTATCAAGTTACCACTTTGCCTTACCCCTCCCCCACTTCAAAATAGCTTCCGACGCCTATGCGGCCTATCTGCAAGTCTATGCAATTTCTTTTGTTAATTTACATAATTTCAGTTTTAAAATGAAACTCTTTTCTTCTTCAAGATGTTCCTTAAGGACTGACTAATCCAAAACCTTTTCGTCAGTTTGTCAGAATTACATACGCTTCTCTAAGTGACTGCAGTACAAGTACGTTGTTACCTTATGTTGATATACTCGTCAGATAGTGACTGCGTCATATAATTTTTTGGCCCTTCGCGAAAAATTTCTTTACTATATGGCATAGGCCTAGTTTATACATTATGTGTATGTAATACAACTACAACCATACAATTGACCAAGATTTGCTACTGACTGACCAAGCATTGACTTGCAGGTGCAACAATCTATGGATACGAAGAGTGCCCTCTTTATCGTACGTGTTTATTACTACTATTTACTTTTTTTCTCTACAGAAACATAATGTCCAGCTTTTCAAACAGAGTTTAGTGGAATGTGATTTACTTCGACTAATCAGCTGCTGGGAGAATTTTCCCTTTGTGACCCAACCAATCAGCTGCCGTTGGTGGAGGAAAATTTGCAAACAACAATACGCGCACGGGTTATCTGCACGTATACCGCACGTATTATTATGAGTGTTTGCCTACGATTGGTATGATAAATCGCGTTCGGCTTCGCTCGGTTTGAAAGAGGTCTATTGTAAATTACTTTTCAAATCTGGATCGGCAATTTCCGGAAAACTAATCTATATAATGCCACATGGCCAAAATTTACGTGTCCCTAATAAACCAATCGTAGACTGAGGGAATCTTATCGACCAATCATTTTTTAAGCCACAAAATTGCAGGACAAAATATGATATAATAAATAAAGACTTTGAGGAATCTGAGGCTATGACATCACAAGAAGTCTGATTTCAGTCGTTTTTACACAAATGATACCAAACTTTAAATTTAAACAGTTAAATATCTCCTTAACGGAATAAGATTTTTGAATGTTTTCTTCACTATTTTGTTTCTTTTGTAGTCCTCTTTCATATAATATAGACATGCTTGACCCCTGAACTAATCCTTTAATATTACCTAGAACAGTAGAATACCAAAAGTTACAAAACATATTAGGAAAAGACAAAATCAAAGCGACAGATTTTTAGATAAAGTGACTACTATAAATCGTTACCGTTACAGTGAATGGTTGAAAGGGGGGGAGGTCGTGACTTAAGTGACTCTCGCCAATACATATTGGCTTTCCTCACCGATTGAACTCAGCGTTCTCGGTTACTCTAATTCAATGGTTGGAAACAAAGGGAAAATTCACCCCAGCAGTTGATTGGTCGAAGTTATCATGTTCGGATAAACTCAGTTTGAAAAGATTTATATTGGCACCTCGGATGTACTTCTGGATACCCATCTGCCCATGTTTACACAGGACGGAAAGAAATCTTACCGTTGCGATGAGTTGGCATGCTTGTTGCATCTCATAATCAAACTCTTTTACTATTGACAACTCCCCGGTGATATTGTCAACTGTAACATGCTCACTGCAGTCCCAAGAGCCATCTAGGGGAAATAGGAGAAAAAGCAAATAAAAGTCAACTCGGCAAAGAAGGTGATCCTTCCAGAAACCTACTTCTAACATGTGTAACTAACATTACACAGGATTTAGCATTTCTCTAATGAATTTACAAAAAATGTGAAAGTTCTGTAAAACAAACCCAACTGAGGGGAAAGTACACCCATTTTGACAAAAATATCTTTGACTATAATATATTTCGTGTGCAAAATAAAAGTATATGGGACGTATAAAGTGCATTTAATAACTACGACCACCACTTTTTACAGCTTTAAAATTCCTTAATTTTAAGAATATGAATGATCTTTAAAATGGATGTTTCAATCGGATTGTTAAAAAAAGATCGTTCAGCCAAAACGTTTAACCCTTACTCTACCACGCGGCGATATTATCGCCGTTTTGGGTGCCCCGTCTTTGGCCCCGCCCTCCGAGCGCATTTTCAAAAAAGTGCTGGTAGAGTAAGGGTTAATCAACCAATATATAATATAATATAATAACATAATATAATAATATAATATAATAATATAATATAATAATATAATATAATAATATAATATAATATAATAATATAATATAATAATATAATATAATATATAATATGCGCCAACCCGAAAATATAGGCAGCATGATCCCGGCGGGCGGCCCAGTGGGTCCCGAAAGCGGAAGGGGCCCGACTTTTCTGCCTGGAAGACAGAGGACCCTTCAATAATCACGCCTTGATTAACCCTTACTCTACCACGCGGCGATATTATCGCCGTTTTGGGTGCCCCGTCTTTGGCCCCGCCTCCCGAGCGCATTTTCAAAACAGTGCTGGTAGAGTAAGGGTTAAAGGAGTAGTTCATTGGTCAAACAAGTTTATAAAATATATGAAAAAGAAATTCAATAGAAACAAAATGGTGTAAAAAGCATTACAAATCTTATTCCGTTTAAGGAGATATTCAAGTTTAAAGTTATGTCTTATTTGTGTAGAAATGACTGGTATAAGTCTACTTTAGAAGGTTGGTGCCTTTATTCTCATATTATTAAAAATTGTTAATGTATTTCATCTAAAGAAAATTTGTTGAACTTTTTTACTATTTGAATTATTTTTCCTCAAATTTTTTTAGGTGGTAAATTATAATTACCCATAAAAGATTCTGTTTTACTACTTTCCTAACATATCCAATGTCTTTAAGCCACACAATTGCAGGATAAAATAGGATAGAATACATCAATGTTTTGAAGAGTCTGAGGCTATGACATCACAACTAGTCTGATTTCAATCGCTTCTACAATTATACCAAACTTTCAACTAAAATATTTCCTTAAGAGAATACAAATTGTGAATGCTCTCTTAATCATTTCGTTTCTTTTTAAGTCTTCTTTCATACCAAATGAACTTATTTCTTATTTGGCCACTGAACTATCCTTCAACTGTTCAAGGCGAAAAATCTTTTTTGATCAAAGATTTACATCCTATGTATTGCAGTCATTCAAAATGTACGAATATCAATTTTAGCTATAAACATAAATTGTTGAAAAATACTTTTCTGCATGGTAGGAAGATAATCAAGTTTTATGCTTGATGAGATATGTGTAGAAATGACTGACATTACACTAGTTGTAACATCACGTCCTCACTTCCCTTAAGTCTTTTGTGTATTTCATTCAAATATTTTTGAAATTTTATGACTTAAATTCATTCGATACGTCAGGAAAGTTTTTCAAAACTAATTTATACAGAAAAAATTAAAACTACCATTTAAAAAAAAAGAAAAATCATAATAAAGAAAAAGATCCTTTTAAAACATTGAATATTATTACAAAAATGTGAATGTAACGTCATTCTCATAAGTAAGACTATCTACTGAGTCATTTTTAAACAAACTAGCAACATCTTTAAAATTCGATATAAACAGATCAATAAATTATGAAATGATAGTTTTTCAACAGTTCTGTTTGTGTCTTGCTCATATAAGAAGGACGTGCCTGTCCAGTGAACGAATTTTTACTCATATAAGAAGGACGTGCCTGACCAGTGAACAAATCTTTACTCATATAAGAAGGACTGCCTGACCAGTGAACAAATCTGTATTTATATAAGAAGGACGTGCCTGACCAGTGAACGAATTCTTAAAGGATTGGTTTATATGGTCAAGCAAGCTTATCTTATATGAAAGAGGACTTCAAGAAAAACAAAATGGTGAAAAAATTACTTCAATATCTTATTCCGAAAAGCTGCAAAGGAGATATTCAAGTTCTAAATGTGTTATCTGTGTAGATATGACTGGTGTAGTAAGTCTAATATGGAATGTTGGCGCTTTCATCATCACGTTCTTAAGAATAATTGTAAATGCATAATTTAGAAAATTGATTTAATGTGGTGAATTATGATAACTCTTACTACATTTTGTTTTACTTCTATCGTAAGGCTGACATATATAATGGTTTTTAAGCCCTAAACTTGCTAGAAAATAGAATACATAAAGACTTCGAGGAATCCGAGGATGTTACATCACTAGTCTGATTTCAGTCGTTGCTACTTAAATGATACAGAATTCAAAACTTAAACATATCCTTAACGAAATAAGATATGAAGCAGTTTATGTAGTTTGTTAATACCATTTTGTTTCTTTTAGAGTCCTTTCTCATATATCATATAAGAAGAACTTTGTTTGACCCCTAAACTAATCCTTTAAATTTGAAAGAGCTATAAAATGACCAAACTTAACAGATTGTGACAAAAGTTTTTGTCGTATTTAATATGCTTTAAAGGAACACTAAACCGAAAAGTGAGGACGTATTTGTAGGGTCCCCCATTATCAAATGCTTATCTAGCACGCAACGGTATAGCAATTTTCTGGTAAATATGAATATTCAAGTAACCTTTGCCCTCACGTCGCCTGTGGACTATGGAGGCATAAATTGTATCGATCTGTTGTGGATAACATATCTGTAAAATTCGCAAAAACGAACGCTTTCACATTTTGATCTAGTGCTCCTTAAAATAATCTAACAATAATGTTACACGTTCAAACACCTTTCGGTGAGAATATGACATGGGCTTACCAGCCGAAAGTGAATAAATAATATTTTCCGGATTGTATATGTCAGGATCACTGGCACTCAGCGGTGGGTCTAAAAGGTCTTTCCAATTTTCTTCTACGGTGTATATGTAGGATATATTTTCGAAGTGTGGTCGGTTATTATCGATGTCATACACCACAATCTGGATAGGTGCTGTAATGGTTTTGTTTAAGCTTTCTTCACAGTATTCGCTGTTTGAGTATTCCTAGCAATACAAATAAAAATAGGCCCATAAATTAGTAGGACTGTAGCGTATGCAAGATGCAGGGGTCTATGGAACTACCCAAAGGGAATTCGTTTTAAATCTCTTGTCAGGTTGGAGAAAAACTTAGAAAATATTACCGGGTATCGAAATAAATTGCCACCCCGCGGGAAAGTTAAGGCGCCCTCCCCCTCCTTCAGAAAAATCATGCCCCCTATAAAATCTGAACTTGGAAGTGTTCGGTTTACTTCATGACTCATCTTCCCTCCACCTCAAGCACGTGTGACGTCACGTATACTATACCAGAAAACCAATAAGGTTGTGTGGTTCCAATGCCTTATTTCTCAAAAACTGTTGTGACATTAGCAGTGAGGTGGGATGTTAATAGTATGATATGGTTTCCTTACATTATAATCAACATCTAAGAATATTGAGACCTGCTTAATTTCATTTTGTTAATCAATTTTAGGGAGATGCAACTGGCTTTAAAATATATGTATATATATATATATATATATATATATATATATATATATATATATATATATATATATATATATATATATATATATATATATATATATATATATATATATTATATATGTATATATACATATATATAAATATATATATATATATATATACACATATATATATATATATATATATATATATATATATATATATATATATATATATATATATATATATATATATATATATATATATATATATATATATATATATATATATATATATATATATATATATATATATATATATATATATATTTGTATATTACATAAATGTATATATACATATGTGTAATATATACATATATATAATATATATATATATAAACATATATATATAAACATATATATATATATATATATATATATATATATGTATATATATATATATATATATATATATATATATATATATATATATATATATATATATATATATATATATATATATATATAAATATATATAAATATATATTTAAATATATATATATATATATATATATATATATATATATATATATATATATATATATATATATATATATATATATATATATTTATATATATATATATATATATATATATATATATATATATATATATATATATATATATATATATATATATATATATATATATATATATATATATATATATATATATATATATATATATATATATATATATATATATATATATATATATATATATATATATATATATATATATATATATATATATATATATATATATATATATATATATATATATATATATATATATATATATATATATATATATATATATATATATATATATATATATATATATATATATATATATATATATATATATATATATATATATATATATATATATATATATATATATATATATATATATATATATATATATATATATATATATATATATTATATATATTTATATATATATATATATATATATATATATATATATATATATATATATATATATATATATATATATATATATATATATATATATATATATATATATATATATATATATATATATATATATATATATATATATATATATATATATATATATATATATATATATATATATATATATATATATATATATATATATATATATATATATATATATATATATATATATATATATATTATATATATATATATATATATATATATATATATATATATATATATATATATATATATATATATATATATATATATATATATATATATATATATATATATATATATATATATATATATATATATATATATATATATATATATATATATATATATATATATATATATATATATATATATATATATATATATATATATATATATATATATATATATATATATATATATATATATATATATATATATATATATATATATATATATATATATATATATATATATATATATATATATATATATATATATATATATATATATATATATATATATATATATATATATATATATATATATATCAGTCAGGAAAAATAATAAGTATTCTCGAGGCAGCGATCCTTGTCCCCCTGCCCCTTATTTCAGGCCTTGTCACGCGAAGGTCGTTTATTTGGAAAACAAGCGTATACTTCAAAAATAAAGAACATATTTGTGTACGTTTTAAGGCCGTTATACACCGAACGCGACACGGCGAGCGATTTTTTAGAATAATCATACAAGAAACAAATATTTTAAGATGCTTTGACTTTTTGCTTACACACGATAGTTTACAATTGTGGCTTTCTGTTGATACTAGAAAATTTGCTAGAAATGCTTTTTACTTCAAATTATGGAGAAATTCGCTTCAGTGGGGCGCGATTTTCTGCCGCGACGCGAATTTTGCTCTAATGGGCGTAGAAACGCCTTTTCAATAAATTTTCAGTTATCATTTGAATAGCCATGCGATGACGATCCTTCTCTGAAAACAAGAGGACAAGAAGTTTCTTTTCCTTATATTGTATTCAATTTTGTTTAAAAAATCGCTCGCCGTGTCGCGTTCGGTGTGTAACAACCTTTACTCATTCCCCCACACTTTTTCCGAATCTATATCTTTGTATGGTGATTTTTTGCATCTTAGCGTGATTCTGTGAAGTATGCCATACACAAATCCTTGCTCCACACAATGGCGTAGCACCGTGGGAATGGGGAGGGGAGGTCTGGACCCCCACTTTTTAGGGGAAACTTTCCAAATTGGGATAGTCTTTGTTCTTTATATTTTGTTTGCTTTTAAAAAACAACATTGCCCTCTGAAGTGAGTTAAATTGGAACACTTCGTCTTGGGATTGGGAAGGGGAGGGGGAGTGGGGGTCTAGGACATTTTCTGACCCCATCACTTGTTTAATGCTGGCTACGTTACTGGCCCCATACTTCTTCGCCGCTTCTGAATTAATCAATTCACGTTAATATATTCTATTAAACACACTTACCGTTACCCTCACTGTTAAATTATAGATATGCTGATCTGAAACATCAAACAGATACGGGAGGTCGGATTTCACCTGAAGAACAATCTCCTTTTCCTGAATATTATTTCCGTCGTAATTTCCTATACATAGGTCCACACTATCGTCCAGAGCTCGTAATTCGAATGGAGTGTCCTATAGGTAAAACAACACTTTTTTGTTTTGAATAAAGGGAATATACCATCAATCTGGGTCGTAATTCTAATCCACGAGGTGGGGTTGGGGGGGGAAGGGGGATAATCCACGAAGTGGGGTTGGGAGAGCTAATCCACGAAGTGGTGATGGGAGAGCTAATCCACAAAGTAGGGTGAGGGGGCTAGTCCACGAAATGGGGGAAAGGATTGGGAATCTGGGCTGATACGACAATGAAGGTTCGGGCGGACATTTTACCAACATGCACACCAGAAGTCAAAATATCAAGGCAAAGGATTAATTTTTTCAACATGTACTTCAAATTTCAAATTCCCACCTGACAGTGCATGAGGGGCACAAGTACCCCTTTCCGGAAATCTACCCCTGCTAACAATGATAATGATAGTCATTACAGTGAAGGCAATACAGAAGAAAGGACAGCCAGGGAGCGGTTAAGAGAAAACTATTAGATATTGAATGTTAAATCGCACTTATTCTGATCTGTGCTTCTTCATGAAAAACATCGAGAAAAATTCTAGAAAATGGTAAATTGATTTATCATGGATTCACTTATTTCCCACGCTATCTAAAACTATATAGTTTGTGTTTATCATGACTAAGTTACAAAAGGTGCAGTTTACATCATAGAGGTGAAAACTGGAAATAATTCTTAGTCGATTTATAACTGCAATAGTTTAAGAATCAAAAAGGAGTAAGCAAGCAAGTTACCCAAATGAGTTAAAAGGCAGTTATTAAAAGGAGTTAAAATATGAGTTATTTGAAAGGAGTAAAAAAGGCGAGTTAATCATTTAAAAAGAGTTGAAAACTAATTATCCAAAGGAAGTTGAAAACGAATTATCCTTAAGTTCAACTTGCCGTGTAAACCAAAAAGAAGACTTATAATCGCCTATTTGTAAGTTTGTGAAACGATTCAAACTCACAGCGTACTACTTGTTGTTTAAAAAAATACAAAGTTATGGCTCCATACTTACCTCCTCAACAAGTTCATACCGGATGCTATGTAACAAGTCTATATCTTGAGCAAGAATACTTCCAGGAGATAATTTGACCGCGAGATTGCCGAGCTCGGTTTTATACGGGGAAAGCTACAGAATATGAAGAATATGGATGAATATGAACTTGCATGACCACTGAAGTAATCCTTTAGGTCTGGATACACACCTTCCAACCTTCGACGCACCTTCCAATTATGGACGTCCACGATTTCATTATCACTGAAATATTAATACTCATTGCTTCATCATGGTTCATACAAGTTGTCCCATCATTCTGAACATTAGTCAACGTTAACCCGGTTTGAATAAGATTTTCTATGCACAAAAATGTTTAGTTTTTGCTATTCTACACACTTTTAATGTTGGCTAATTAGAAGAGTGTGAAATGCCCACTGTTATATTACAAAATAACGTATGTCCACCATTTGATGGATATTTTCAGAAACTAAAATAAAGCATGTCCTCGATTGCAATGTAAACTATCAAGTTCAGTAATTGTGGAAAATAATTTGTTTCTAGATAAGGTTCATGTTCCATCAAAGCTCCCTTATATATTGATCCGAAGAAATATAATGATCTGAAGAAGTTCCGAACAAAAGAGAAAACAGTTCAAAATACAATTAATCAATTAAATCCATTTAAATCCATCTAATTCTAATCAATCAATTTAACAATTTTCAGTATAATGAGTATGTCATATCACTCTTCTACATAGTAGACTTTCTGCTCTTTCAACCAAGTTTGTGACTTCCCAATTCCCTATGTCCTTTTAATCTCCATCATACAAGATAATGTACTTTGGTAATGGCGTTGTAGAACTCAACTTACCTCTACAACCAACCCGGTATACATGGTAAAGTTTTCTTCACCTGTAACGAATGCAACGTCATTGTCGTCTTTAGGGGGAACTTCTATCTGAAATGAATCATCCTGAAAGAAAAAAAATATATATATATATATATTTACATCTGATTGATGTTGTTTCTCTCGTAGACTGTTAAAAACAAAACAAAGTTACCTGTAAGTTTATATCGCTTCAAAATCGACCATCTTATATTTAGATCGACCATCTTGTATTCAGATCGACCATCTTGTATTCAGATCGACCATCTTGTATTCAGATCGACAATTTTGTATTCAGATCGACCATCTTGTATTCAGATCTAACTAGGCCTATTCCAAGAAAAATGTAGTAATGTCATTTAAATGATCAATTTTATCATGTAAATTTCTTGGTTTTACCAATCTTACACAATGATTTTAAGGAAACTAATATTTATACAGATTTGGCGGTTATAAATTTGATTGAAGTAATATTTTGGTTGCTACCACCAGCCTGAAATGAAGGTAATCCAAAATGTAAAACAACATAAACATAGTATAGTGCTAGGAGAGTAGCTAGAATTCGGAGGATAGGGTCGGGATGGCTGGGGGGGGGCGGTTGCCTTTGAGACCAGTCTTCTGCAATGTTCTGCACCTCAACCTTTTAGCATGGCATTTTCTGGGCCTTCCTACCTGGGAGGAGGAGGGGAGGGTCGTACATTCACTATCGATCCCCCTAGCTACACCATGTGTAAATGTAATACAAGTGCAAATGTAAAATACGTTACTCCTTCATCGCAGGTTATCTGCCCAGGAAATGAGTCTGCAAGCTGGTAATACACTTCGCCCGCTCCCTGAAATAGCAGAAGAAACAATATCGTGTATGCAACCAAGGAATTGTCATCCATTTGCAACAAACTGACAAAGACAGATGTAAAGGGATAAATAAAAACAGGGAAGTACCACTGATGGGAGATGTGTTTGATTAGATTGGGGTTATAGTCCCAAAAAGTGACGCTCAACCAGTGATAAATGAGTGTTGACGAAGCTGATCTAAATGAGAGAAGGGTCATGTGACCTGCTTAATAGTTCCTGGAGGTTCCTGGTGCGAAATCACAGGAAGAGAACCGGAGAACAAACATAGCAAATGTATATATGGGGGTACAAATACGTCCTGGAACACCACAAGATTGTGTAAGATGCAAGTCAAAATAAAGTATATAGCCTATACAACTGCACAATGAATTCCAAACGACGTATTGTGAAACAATCAAAAATCTTGAAATATGTATATAGTGATTCTTTTTGGTTGCTACAAAATAATATCGTCTGCAATTGTATGGCTAAAAATTATTTCATTTCTTCTTCTTCTTCTATAAAAATACAAAAGAAAAGCTTTGTATCAGAGAAATCAAATCGATATATCTACGTACATCAATATCTGTAGAAATGCTCAAACTGATATTATTATTTTTTAAGATATATTCCTGTCTATAATTTTCTCCTGTCGTCAACTGCCAAGTTCCAGCATCACTGACTTCAAACAAAGTTATCAACGTTGTTCCTGTAAGAGTAAAGGAAAGGATATATTTAATTCCATTTATTTTACTCACTCACTAAATCCTCTTTACTCGGACGTCGGTTCTGGTGGGCTTCCCTCCCCATGCTTTCAAGCGGAAGTTCAAGTACATATATATATTTTTTTAAGGAGACATAGAGTCTAGGTTTTTCTCATTTATTATGAAGAATCTGAAGAATTTTTACATCGTACAAAACAATTTTACATATATTTCGTATCTATTACTGCCTTAATTATGTCAATATAAACTTACATAAGGGCGGCCATTTTGTAATACCCTCTCTAAAAGTTGATGTATTACATGTCTTAGACCCAGTACAGATTAGAATATCAATGTATTCGTAATATTGTATTTCAAATTTTCTAACTACTAAGAAATAGTCTTTCCTTTGCATGGGTCTATGTATTTTTTTTTTATCTGTACATGATTTTAATGATTAATATCCTTAGAACTTTATGTCAAAGCATTTGGGAAAGATAATTTCAAAAAGAATCATATAGGAATACATCATGTGTCATAACACATTGCACAAATCATGTAATCATTGGCATGATTTCACACAAAATTAGACAAAATGGCAGCTTGGATAACTTGACTTGACTTGAAAATGGAATACAATTTTATGGTGGGGTATTTGGTAGTTGGTATATTTTCTAATTCTCTACACTCTAATCAAGGAGTGGTCAAATTGTGACCATATCATGGTCAAATCTGTACCCGAACCATCTTTGGTCAAAATTGGACAACAAATTGACCGCAATATGGTCAAATTTTCCCATAATTACCATAGTGTGGCCAAATTTGACCATGTTATAGTCGCTCAATTTTGACTAAAGTTGGTTCGGTGCAGAGTTGACCATGGTCAAAATTGACCATTCCGTTTTTAAGTGTGTATCATATGTCAAGCTAAAATAGTTGACTACATGTCTCCTTTAGCAATGGTTATGTTGATGCGTTGTGAAGTTGTTTTGCCTAAAAATGCTTGGAAATTAGGATTTTGCATCGTGACTAAAATGGTGATATCCGAGGGCTACGCCTGAGCCTCCACTGGGCTTCTTATAATTTTTAAAGGATTTTTAAATTAAGGAAAATATTATTCATAAACATTCTAAACACAAACCTATGGGTTCATCTTCCGGAACAGTAAACCTGCAAATGTCAATGCCTTTTAAAGTTCCTCTTACTCCCTCCAGAGTCTTACTCATGTTACATGTGAAGCAATTATCATCTGAAAAAAACAAACATATATTCTTAATCATTTATTTACTTTGATTCAACAAAAATGAAATAGTATGTCTAGAATATTTAAATTTGATTTTATGAGTCGCCCTCTCCTAATTTTGGCAGGCGATTTTATTTTTTTTTTAGTTTGCTCCATTACATTTGGTAGGAAATTTCCGACCATGGATAAAGACGTTGATTTTTCTTTCGCTATTGAGGCAGAGATTGGGCTAGCTTTTGAAGCAAATGTCCCATCATTTATGCTCCAATGCACACGTCCCTATTGTCCATCAGATCGTATGCGACCCTTGGTGACATCATGTACGGCTCTCTCCACTTCTTTCTGTCCTATAGATAATTCCTTTAAAACTTGTAATTTATTTCCTGTACTGTTTGCAATTTCCTGCATCCAGTGTGCACATTGCCTTCCTCTCCTCAGTGTCCTTACACCTTCCGTTATGCCAAGTATTCACATGGTCGGAAATGTGACCAGAGGTCACATCAGACTGCATAGCAACCGCGCACATTTACCCCGCATTGGAGTGAAAACAAAGCGATCAGCTGTGTTTGTTTACATGCCATACGTACGGCACACGGTAAACGCATACGAACTTGCTCACGTGTACCGCGGAAAGGTTTGTTGTTACTCCAGAAAATGACGTGTGACGTGGCACCGACCAAGTGAATTGGTCCCTTCCTATTCCATCTGCGCTTCTCATCACATGACAGCTTTTGCTTGATGATTGTTTTAAGCAAGACTTTATAGCTGTGATCACCTCATCATTGCGTACGTTCTGCGTCCAGAAAATACGCAGATGTCTTCTCCAGCACCACAGCTCAAACGCATTTAATCTTCGTTTGCCTAAGTTTGTTTTTTAAGTTTGTTTTCTCAACTCTATATAATACCACTGGGCATGCTGGGAAGACCAGAACATTCACTATCCTGACTTTGTGGTTTGTGTGAAATGTCATGGTTTTCATGACTACATGCTTGTTCATAGCAGCTCTGTGACATAAAAGTCGTTTTCGTAGCTGACACATGTAGATACTTCGATAAGAACTTGATTAAACTGTTAAATATAACTCAAATTCTATTCATACAACTACAACCATGGTGGCGGTCAAGATATGGTCTGAAGATCTGGAGAAAACATTTAGGATCACTTATATCCTTAAGATTAAGGATTTGTATGCAATGGAGGCCGGGCCGGTGTGATAGTAAATTTTGCCCCCCGTAAATGTGGGCCCCCCGGACCTTATTTCCTAAGGAATTTCTAGTGAATTTGGTCCCCTCCGGAAAGAATTTACTAGGTAATTTACTGGTGTCTTCATTTAATTATGTGTACTGAAGTGATAAGCTAAAAGGTGATAAGAAATGATAAGCTAATACACTATAGAAGAAAAAAAAAAAAGGCGTGCTATACGCAAAATGGCAGTGAGATTTAGCTGTTTAGTGTGAAGGGAGAAGAAGGGCTTTTTCTTGCAAAAAGGGGACAAGTTGTTGTCTCCAAATTTCATAGGAAAGAATGGCCGGGGCCCAATTTTCCTAGCGGACCGTTTTTACAATGAGGGGGGACCAAATTTACTGGATGCTCACGGCTTAATTGTCTGGGGGCCCAAATTTCCTATGAAATAAGGGCCGGGGGGCCAAAATTTACTTTTACACCGGCCGTGTACCCATATTGCAACACGTGTCCCAAATATTTTCACGTGACTATGTAGACAAACTTCAAATGCTTGTATATGCAGTTTACAAGCATTGGAAATAAACAGTTGTGAATAATATAAATATGACACACAGTTCTACAAAAATAGCCATGGTTTCTAGAAAAGTGTTTCATCCAGCCATCTCAATTTCAAGAAAATAACGATTATAGGAAAGGTATTGGCCCTTAAATAAATTCAGAAGTCTCCTTCCGTGAGCAGGGTAAGTAGTTCATATTAGTTTTTCTTCAAGTATGATAATCCTAGGAAAGTGAAAATCCTTAAATTGACGAATTTTCAATGTAATTGAGCCCGCCATGTACCCACAATGCACCACGCGCAAACCGAGTTTAGCCGAACGTGTATTCTTCTGTACTTCGACCAATGGGGGTACTTTTCTTGCTGGGAAACTTTTCCTTTGTTCCCAACACGCGCGCGTATTTCCTTCATGTACAACGCACGAATGATATGTGCACTTGAAAACAAATTGCTTGGGGATAGAGGGAGGGGGAAAGTGGGGGTATGGCGCAAAATTGTTAAATTTTGGCAATATTTCGAGAAAATCGAAAACAATTTCACAAAAATGAATGGAATTTCGAGAAAATGAAAAAAAAAATGCACGAAAATGAAAAAAAATTTACGAAAATTTTACGAAAATTAAAGAAAATTGAAGACAATTTCTCAAATACTTAAGAAAAATGCTCGTAAATGAAGGAAATTGCACGAAAAGTGAAGCAATCATTTTCACATAAATGAAGAAATTTTTATGGAAATTGAAGAAAACCTCACTCAAATTTAAGGCAACTTCTCGAAAATTTAAGGTAACTTTTCGAAAATTTAAGAACGAAATTGCACAAACATTGAAGCAATTTTTTTTTATGAAATTGTAGGAAATTTCCCGAAAATTGCACAAAAATTGAGGCAAATTTCACGTCATGTGAAGGAAATTTTACGGAAATTAAAGGAGATTTGCAAAAAATGAAAGATTTCCAGAAGAAAAGAAGTCATATAATCTCTTGTTGTTTATGAATCTCAAATAACTACTTAGCATACATAATGTTAGAGAAATTTTGTAGCTCTCAACGAGCAACATTGCGTCCTCATTTTCGGTTTTCTTCCTTTTTGTCAGATTAAGCAAGATCCCTCTCTTTGGTGGAGATTTCCACACATACACTTTTATAAAACCAATCATGTGATACGTGGATATCTAAGGAATATTCCGATTTTTTTAAAAATTTCATTTGAAAGAGCATACTTTTAGAGCTAATTTGGTACAAATATCAGGTTGATATCATATTCCGTTGAGAAGATATGGATTTTAAAATATTTCCCAATTGCATTTTAAAGTTTTTGGATCCTTGAAATTAAAATTTCTCCTGAAAGACCATCATAATTAAAGGAAAGATATTGTCCCTTAAATAAATACAGAAGTGAGCGCCGTCGTCCTGGGATCGTCACTTCCGGTTTTCAATTTTCCTTATGGATTGTGAAAAATCTGTCTTATCAATAACACATGTAGGCCCCCATGTTCGATTCGACGGATGTGTGATCGATAATCGCATATTGATGGCGATCAACAGGGAAAAATGAACACCGGAAGTGACATTACTAGCACGGCGACGTTCAATTATGAATGTAATTATGGGGCAATACGTTTCCTTTAATATCATGCATTCGTCAATTTAGACCAATGATCATGTGTGGCGCTCTACAAATGCTAGTAGTAGTCATGATGGTTGGTTGACTCATTTGCATAGAGATATGTTTTTACTTACATGCAACAGTGACGTAGACACTGCATAACATCAGTAGGAAGATGTTCCTAATCTTCGTCCATTTTGAAGATGTGGTTTGAACCAACATCATCTCTGTGATCTTTTCCACTAAAAAATAAAACATTTATTTACAGTTAAATTCAATTTTTTTGAAGAAAAAAACAAAACAAAAATGACATATTTGCATCTGCATTTGAATGAAGCTGTGCATGGAAACTGTTTGTTGGAGGCACAATACTCAACTAAATTTTTGGCAAACATACATGATGATGAATATTACAACCATTAATATGAAATAAGAAAACTACCGTGAGGACTTTACCAATCCGGTTGTCGTCTTCTTGGTCGTCATCATTAGTTTGGTGTGCGTCGTGATTTTTATCAGATTAATATTCGTTATGGATATCTCTATCAATTTAGTGATCGTCTTGTCATTGATTATCATTTGGTAGTTTCATGGTTGTCGTCATCATTGGACGCATCAAATCATGGTCCATAATCGTATCTCCTTGGACCATGGGTTGGTAAATAAAATGTAAAAACAAGTCATGACGAAATAGGACTGTAGGAATGTATCACTAAAGCTAACCTTTATATCATAAATATTTTTGCTGAGTTAAGACAACAAAACACATAGAAGGAATGGGTTTGTGGTTCAAATGTTTACTTACTGTATCTCAAGTATTCAGTAAATTGTTTATATTGATAATGAAATAATGCGAACTATGCCCTGTTAAAGGTTGGGCATGATATTCAACTTAAACATCAATGCAAACCAAACAGAGCCTAAATAAGCTTATGACGCATTTATTGGATGCACTCAGGGCCGTAATTCCCGAGGGTCTTCCCCCAAATTTCCGTATAATCATCATACAAAAATCAGTACATTTTGGGGAAAATTGACCTCCTGTCCGCCCATTAAAAAAAAAAAAAAAGAATAGGCCATGTCCCCTCCCCACTCTCGAGATGAGAATTACGGCCCTGGATACACTGACAATAGGGAAAACACTGCCAAAATGCCTGATGTGCAGATTGTTACCTGACTTGCTCCCTGTCCATAATTTATACAGCAAAAACAATCACCAAAAGTGATTGAAATTTGATGATTTATCAGGTTTTGAAATCTCAAGCATTCAGGACAAACTTGGTACTTTATTTTGTAATTTCTTTTAAATGACAAGTGGCCATTGGAACAAATGCTACATTTACTTGTTTCGTTTGACTGTTTGATATTATGCAAGGGGGCACAATATCATGCGCTATAGGTTTATAAATTGTGGATGATATTTAAACATTTGTATGAAATTATATTAAATAGATTAATTTATTCCAATAGTATCAGGCGCCATCCGTCTGGACAATAAAAAACATTGTAAAAAAGGATAAATATAAATGAAATGTATTTCTGGACTTTAGATATATTTCATATTTCTAATTTTTTGGGTATTAAATTGAGCAGATCAGGTTTTGAATTTAGGCTTTTGAATTAAGACTGATTCATTTTCTGGCATGTCTGGTTAGGCTTAAATTGTGACGTGTTAATGGGCGAACAGCTCAAAACTTTATGTAATTCTACTTTCCAATATCTCTTAAATTGGCCCGGGTATATGATGACGACTCAATTAACGTCTGGTCAGACTTTGCTGCACCACTTCAAAAGATTGTGATAGACTTTTAAAAAGCAAAGGATTTTACCAAGGTTGCTCTGTAATACATTATAGATTCACACACACAACAATTTCCATATTGGTGACTGATATTTTAGAACGCTACTAAATGGTCAATACTTAAGTGATTATGAAGAAATTTCTGATTAGGAATAATATCATGTGGCGTTTTTAAATGTATAAAGTTAACATTTGACTCTACAGGCCGTAACACACCGAACGCGACGCGGCGAGCTTTTTTTTAGATAATCATACAGGAAACAGATATTATAAGATGCTTTGACTTTTTGCTTACACACCATAAAGTTTACAATTAAGGCTTTCTGATGATACTGGAAAATTTGTTAGAAATACTTTTTTTGTTCAAAATGTGAAGAAATTCGCTTCAGTGGGGCGCGATTTTCTTTCGCGACGCGAATTTTGCTTTAATGGGCGTAAAAAGGCCCTTTCAATCAATTTTTAGTTATCACCTGAATAGCCAAGCAATGACGATGCTTCTTGAAAACAAGAGGTCAAAATGTTTCTTTTCCTTTGTTTTATTCAATTTTGTTTAAAAAATCGTTCGCCGCGTCGCGTTCGATGTGTTACGGCCTTTAAGATCACTTAGCATCAGACCCGATACTAAATCCAAAGTGCCACTGACTGCCATCAAAAACTTGTGTACAGGTACGTAGGCATTAACACTTAAAGCAAAGGCAGTCTGAAACGGCAGGACTTAGCCATGTCCAAAAAGAGACGCATACAAACATGAAAGTGAATGATATTGATGATCGATTTCTAAAAACAGAAACAGCACCAATATCAGTCCGGTTCGTATCCCCAATCAGGAGAACAGTTTTGTCTCCAGATCAGGGGATCCTTTACAGAAGTATCCCACAATGCATCTATCCAAACTCTTATATATTTCAAAGTTTTGTTAGGAAATTATTTTTGACAGCGTTACCATGTTACTCAAAAATATTTCCCGAACACAACTTAAAAGATTGTTTTTTTTCTTCAAAAAATCTTGTTAAAATGCGACTGCCTTACGGTAACATATAATACGAAGTTACCACTTTTCTTCAAATTTCTCAAAAAGCGCACGGTGAAATTTAAAAGCTCATGGTAAAAGCTCATTTATACGCTATTATTTCAAATCGTGAAGAAAAATTTGAACCCTTCGTACTGTCGTAGTGGTTGAGTTCCTCGCGCTCGAAACGTGTCTGATTCTTATGTTAAACCTATACAAACTTTAGATTTGTTTAGATGCATTGTGGGATACTTCTGTAAAGGATCCCCCGATCGGGAGAACAAAATTGTTCTCCCGATCGGGGGTACGAACCGGAGAGAATATGGAAGAGTATTATGTATAACGATGACACTCTCTACCCGCCCACCTCCCAGCATAATAGCAACGAGGGTAACCACCCGGTGCTCGTAACGCCCCTGATTTAAAGTTAACATAGGCAAAATCATTGAAGGTCAGCCATGTTGAAAGGGTTAGCTCAGTGGTCAAGCAAATGTATCTGTTATGAAAGATGTCTTATCTGTGTATAGAGGACCAGTGTAGTAGTAGTCTACCATGGAAGGTTGGTGCTCTCATCCTCACACTCTTAACGATTGTTAGTGTATTTAAAACAAAAAATATTTAACTTTTTTACTATTTTCATTTTCTTTCAAATTGTCTTCAGATGGTAAATTATAATTACCCTTACAAGCTTCTGTTTAACTACTTTTCTAACATATCCAATGGTTTTCAAAAACTCACAGTTTAATCTATGATATAATACATTACAATTTTGAGGAATCTGAGGATGTGATGTAACAACTAGTCTGATTTCAGTCGTTTATACAGAAATGATACCAAACTTTAAAGGAAAGGTATCATCCCATGAATAAATTCAAAAGTGAACACCGCCGTGCTGGTAACGTCACTTCCGGTTTTCAATTTTCCTTATTGATCACGAGAAATCTGTGATGTTATCGATATTACATGTAGGCCTTTGTCCGGCGGATGAGGGATCGATAACATCACTGACTTCTCGCGATCAATAGAGGAAGATGAAAACCGAAAGTGACGTTGACAGCACGGCGGCGTTTGCTTCTGGCTGTATTTATGTGTTTTCTTGAAACTTTAATATCTTCTTAACGAAATAAGATTTTTGAATGCGTTTTTCAGCATTTTGATTCCTTTGAAATCTTCTTTCTTGACTTCTGAACAATCGTTTAAAACTCAGTTCACTTTGTAGAATCTACAAAAGATTTAAAAGTGAGGTGTACGCCTATTTCCCTCTGGTATAGCTTTTTTTCGTTTACAGACTTCGGCTTTAAGCATTTATGTAAGTTTACCGTGTTTTTAAACAATGCATGCAAGAATGAACATAATAAAGTAGGAAGTTTATGCGTGTCAAATACAGTACCAACTGAAATTTCAGCACCTTCTAGAGCGCATATCTCCGCCCCGTTGCAATTCCAACATACCTAGAATAGTTTAAGAGTTCATTCGATCCCCATACCCACTATATTCTACCTCAGAATTCCTAAACCCACCAAGATTCATCCTTAAGTTTGATCTGTAAGGATCATTTGCATTATGAAGACTTGAAGGTTATCTTCAAGGCCATATCATTTGTTTTCAGTTTCATTCAGGCTAAGCATTCATTGTTTGAGTTCCATTCACATTCCATCATTTTCCATTCATCAGTTCATGGCTGAAACCAATTGTTCTTATTACATTGATAATAGAGGCCGCTTGATTTAATTTCAATGAGTCCATAAAATTGATTGTTTGATTCTTGTCATGGCGTGAATTCATTGTTCATCACATTCCATTGGGAAGTTTCAACTGTGTCTTGACAGACACAATTTCTGCCCTTCCCTTGTAGCAATACGTTTCAAATTTAAATCGCTTGTTCCTTAAGCAATGATAACACCACATGCGAAATTTAATTCAAATCCAATCATCAGGTCTTGATATATCCTATTGACAGACAAACTCATTTTAAAGTGTCCCCACCCCCTCCGTTTGCACCCTTTTCCTGTTTCAATGTCTCAAATTGTAATCATTTCTTCCTTAAGCAGTAACAAAACCGCACACTGAATTTAATCAAAATCCAATCATCAGGTCTTGAAATATCTTGATGACAAACAAAAACACAGACAGACAGACAGACAGACAGACAGACAGACAGACAGACAGACAGACAGACAGACAGACAGACAGACAGACAGAGGAGAAAACATAACCTCCGTCCAACTTCGTCAGCGGAGATAATTAGGAAGTTCACGTCAGTACGGATATCACGGCGAAACCGCGTTAAGAGGGACTCTCATCACAATAAAATGTCGTTACCTGCCACAATAAATCTGATACATACCACTTACGTCACTTCCGGGGTAGTATTGGATTGGCTTTCGTGATACTGGTGATCGTTTCAACCAATCAGAAACAGAAAATTATTGTGGTTTTCTTAGTTTTTATGTTAGCACGAAATGTTAATACGGAATACGGCCTTTAATAGATTAGGTCGTCGATTTTTCGTTAATGCACCGTTACGTCGATGTTAGATGCGCAGTAAAATGCGCGTCTACACTATTATGACCTAATATACTGAGATTTTTCCGCCATGCATACGATAGAAGTGGCCGCCAAAGTAGCGTAGCTGATTACGTCTATACATTTTTCTGCCGCAAGACACCAACTAGTACAATGTTTTCACTGATATTTGCGTCTTCTTGTATCTCCCAACTATGTCACTAATTAATGCTCCTTTTACTCCTTTTAGGACTTTATAGTATCCATTCTTAGTATCGATAGATAATTGATAACTTACCTACAAAACCCTTTGTGTTATTTGTCTATTTTCTAACTCCAGATGCAATATTCATAAAGTACTTCTGTCTCCTATGAAAATTAATTTGAATATGATTATCAGTCGAAATTGCGTTTGTTTTAATTCGCTGAAGCAAACGATGAAGATACAAAGTTCATGTCAATATAGAACCGCCTGTTTACTTAAGGCATTGATCGGTCACAATATCAGAGATGTGTGTATGTAGATCATTCAGTAACGGGGTGAAATGATGAGACCATAAGACGCTTACTCAAACTCAAAGCGTGTTTTATGAACAGGCCATATATATATATATATATATATATATATATATATATATATATATATATATATATATATATATATATATATATATATATATATATATATATATATATATATATATATATATATATATATATATATATATATATATATATATATATATATATATATATATATATATATATATATATATATATATATATATATATATATATATATATATATATATATATATATATATATATATATATATATATATATATATATATATGGGTATATATATATATATATATATATATATATATATATATATATATATATATATATATATATATATATATATATATATATATTGGGTGATATTAAGAATATATCAGAAGACTCGATCTTAGTGACATTGGATGTCAAGGGCCTGTATACCAACATTCCACATTCAGAAGGTATTCATGCTTGCAAAACCTTTCTTGACAGAAGACAAGCATCCACAAATTCTAGTGATGACATTTGCAAATTAATCAAATTCATTTTGGAACATAATGCGTTTACCTTCAATCGAGAGTTTTATCTTCAATTATGTGGCAAAGCAATGGGTACAAAAATGGCCCCGTGCTATGCCAATATCTTCATGGCTGTGTTTGAAGAAAAGTTTCTGTCAAATTGTGCTTGCAGGCCCCTGGCATACTTTCGTTACATAGACGATATTTTTCTGATATGGACACATGGAGCAAATCGCTTGGAAGAATTCATTAACAGGATTAATGATCATCACCGTAGCATTAAGTTCACATATGATAGTTCTAATACTAGCATAACTTTTCTTGATGTTACCATCCAACTGGCGAATGGGCAAATTTCTACACGTACATACACCAAACCTACGGACAGACATACATACCTCGCATACAACAGCTTTCATCCCCTTCACCTCAAAAACTCTCTAATCTATAGCCAGCTTTTGAGATACAAACGTATCTGTTCAGACCAAAGAAGTTTTACTGAAGACGCCGCTAACTTGTTCGGCTACTTTATTTCACGTGGCTATCCTTTTAAACGGATCTTAGCTTACTACCATCAAGTTTGCGCCCTGGACAGAATTACACTCCTCACTTACAAGACAAAAGCCTCAGTTACTCGCATACCTATTATCACCAAATATGATCCCAGACTAGAGCCTCTTATCAAATCAATAAAAAATGATTACAGCTCTTTGCAAATGGATACCAATATTGGTGAGGTTTTTGAACAACCTCCCATCTATGCACGAAGACAACCACCTAACCTTCGTAGCAAACTGGTCCGTAGCTCATGTGGTTCCACTGCAAACGCTGGTTCTTGCAATGCCCCCTGTGGTAAAGCTAGATGTGGAGTATGTAAACACGTCAACACCAACACCGAAATCACGATCAACAACCAAACACTTAAGACCTGGAAACTTTACTTGCGACTCGGCAAACGTCATTTACCTTCTATACTGCCAAAAATGCCCTGAGGCTCACTACATAGGCGAAACAGAAGGTAAATTCAGGTATCGCTTTAACAACCATACACATTCCATCAGACACAACAAGGGACTTCCTATACCTTTACACTTCAACACTACTGGACACAACGTAAATGACATCAAAATCTGCTTATTGAAAGGAAATTTTAGGAATACAAAAGACAGAAGACTCGCGGAATTACAATACATCGTAAAATACAAGACCAAGACTCATGGTCTTAACAAAGACATGTCATTTCTGAGCAATTACACCGCATTCAAATAAACTACATGACATCACAATTGATTTTCAACGCATTCTTTTTTGGTCTCTTTCCACGCTCCAAACGACGCTCCCAGATAGTACGCATACTACCACGCACAGCACACACGCATTCACACGCGCATTTACTTTTGCGCTCCTACACTGTTTGAGTATGTTTATGTTCAAAGTTATCATGAATATTGTAATTCACACTGAAGAAGGACACAGGCGTGTCCGAAAATTGTGTGATTTTAAAATAAAGTTGATTCAATAGATTTTGTTTTTACTTTTATGGATCAACACGTGGATTTACTATTCAATTATGTTGAATGCACCTTATATATATATAGAGAGAGAGAGATGGTGTGAAATGCAATTCTCCACTGGAATATTTGAATAATGAATGTAAGATGGTGAGAGAAAAATCATATGCCCTCATCGGGATTCGAACCCGAGACCCACGACTACCGTTCGGTTGCTCTACCACTGAGCTATAAGGCCAAGTGGTATTACCCCCTCGAATTTTCCCCTAAGGCATCAATTTCTCTCGATGCTGCTCGAGTGCAGCTACATAATTAGATAGAGATGGTGTGAAATGTGTGGAATGCAATTCTCCACTGGAATATTTGAATAATGAATGTAAGATGGTGAGAGAAAAATCATATGCCCTCATATATATTCGATATATATATATATATATATATATATATATATATATATATATATATATATATATATATATATATATATATATATATATATATATATATATATATATATATATATATATATATATATATATATATATATATATATATTTTAATATTTTAATTTATTATTTTTCATTTTTTTAAATATTGTTTTTAATACTTTTTTTTAAATACACATACATATAAAAAAAAAAAAAGATTTATTTTTTCTTCTAAGAAGTACCATGATTTTATCATTTGTGAGCTTCCTGTGTTACAGTAGTTACAACAGTAGTTACAGTATAAAGTTTTGTTTTTTGTTTGTATGTCTGGTTTTCTACTTGTGTAACGTGCAATTGAAAATCCATTATATTGTATATATTAAAGACTGTCTGGGCGACATTGTTTTCTTTTTATCAAAGACTGTCTGGGTGACATAAATGTATATATCTAAGACTGTCTGGGTGACACGAGGAAGTAACATTCGTTTTAATTCTATAGAAGTGTCAGATAAACACAATTAATATTAAAGAAACTTATAGTAATACAAACTTAATATGAAGTATTTGTTATACTGGGTTGTAAATTGTGTATGACTTAACTTTTTGCCAGCTATTTTTATTTATATTGTGTATTGAAAGACTTGCAAAAGCACTTGCAATTAATATTCAAACACGATATATGATAACTATTCAGTGTCCAAAATGGCGACCAATACGGCGACCGTACCAACACGTGGAAACGTTTTGTGGGCTACTGTACCGTTCACAGCTTAACTGTCTAGTGTTGATTTTTGTTTTTGTGTCAAGGAGTAAATTTCCTATAATTTTTGCTATGAAGTTCTTTTGGTGAGTTCCCAAAAGTCAATTTTGGCCTAATTTTTTATTTTCGGCCGATACGATACGTTCGATATCGGACTAGTGGTAGGTCTTGACCTTATTTTTTCAGTTGTATATCGGTATATGTAACAGTATAAGAGTTAGAGTTAGGCTGTTCTGTATTTTCTTTGATGATATTTGTCCCTGCATGCAGTTTCGATCATTAGTAAATTTGACTTATAAAGTGTGAACGTCTGCTCAAAGTTGCGCCGTAAATTGCATTTGAATTTCGAGCAGGGCTGCCACTCTAAATTTTCTGTTTTCCCTACCACGCATGCGCATTTCCCCTACACCTCCGCTGCACTTTTCGGCCCTTTTTCACCTACAATTTTTTTTATCGTTTTTACTTTGTTTGTACCTCAAGACAAAAATTAGGCTTTCCCCTACACACTAATGAGAATTATCAGTGAATCTACCGGGAATCTGTGTCACTATACGGGTATGGTACAATAAATTCATAGCAAGAAATATACACGGTATACATGATTCTCGGACGAGATTTGATTGAATATCTGTAAGAATTTTGAGGTTCGACTATGACCTCCAGCTTGTTTCCTACCTATCTTGCCCCAAAAACATTATCTTTTTTGATTTGTTAATCCCCCTACTCTCCCCTACAGAATTGTTATTTCCCCCGTAGGTACCCCACCCCCACCCCTACATTTGGCTAAAATCCCCTACCGTAGGTGATTTCCCCTTGGAGTGGCAGCCTTGTTTTCGAGCCAACCTAAAAATTGTATGATGTCATCAATGTTTAAAGTTTTTAGGTCAACCGAGGTCAGATTTGCTTTTCTTGATTTTCGGACAATTTTCATTGATTTTTGGAACATTTTCTTTCAATTTGCGGAAAATATTCTTTCAGTTTTTTTAAAAATATCCTTCAAATCTCGGGAATTACCTTTCCTTTTTTTTAAATTTTCTTCATTTTCGGGCAAGTTTCTTCTACTTTCGGAACATTTTTTCTATTCATGGGATTTTTTTTCATTTCGGGCAGTTTTTTTTTATTTTCAGAAAATTTCCTCTTGATTATCGGGAAAACAATCCCCTGGACTCCACGCCGGAAATCTTGCGCTTTGCGCTCGGATAGCGCTAACGTGCGATAAACTTTCAGAATAGTGAGAAATTTTCTTCATTTTGGGCAGTTTTTTCGATTTTCAGAAAATTTTCCTCTTAATTATCGGGAAAATAAAAGATTGCTGCCCAAGGAAAGGAATTCCAACTATATTTATGAAAATAAATTTTAATAAAGGAGAACAAATGCATTCCAGACTTCAATAGCAGCAATTAAAGGATTTGTTCTGGAATGGGGGTGGGGAGGAAGGGTGGTAGGTGAATGAAGAGAAGGTGGTAGGTGAATAGGGGGAGGGTGGTATGTGAGGGTGGTGGTAGGTGAAAATAGGGGGTGTTAGGTGAATGGGAGGGGGGTAGGTGAATGGGGGTGGTAGGTGAATGGGGCATGTTGGGGAATAAAGGATGGCAGGTGAATGGAGGATGGTAGATGAACGGGGGATAACAGGTGAAGGGGGTGGTAGGTGAATGGGGCATGTTGAGTTGATAGAAGTGAGGAGATGGGAGTTAGAGGGAAGAATTTTGGGTGGAAGATGGTAAAATGATTGGTAGATGTAAAAATTAGGATGAAGGTGGGATGGCATGGGGGACAGGATTGGATGAAATATGGGACAGGGTGAGATGACATGTGGGACAGGATGGGATGACATGTGGGACAGGGTGACATGTAGGATAGGTTGGCATGTGGAACAGGGTGTCAAGGAATATGGGACATGATGTCATGGCATGGGGGGTAGGGTGGGATGACATATGGAACAGAGTGGCAGGGCATGTGGGAAATGATGGCAGGTAAAGTCATCTGAATTTCAGGTGGGAGGGCATGTGGAACAGGGTGAAATAGCATGTGGGATATCACGGAATGGCCTGTTGGACAGGGTGAGATGGCACTTGGTACAATGAGGGATAGCATGTGGGACATGGTGGGATGGTATGTGGTACGGCGCGTGGTGCAGGGAGGGATAGCATGTGGGACAGAGTGGCATGGTGTATGGGACAAGGTGGCAAGTCATATAGTAGGATATCATCTTGATTGCAGGTGTGATGACATATGGGTCATGTGGTGGAATGGCATCTGGATTTTCATGTGTGATTGCCTGTAGAGAGGGAAGTAGTATGGTATGGCATGTGGATCATGAGAGTAGGATGGTAGGTGTGACAGAGGCTGGAAAGCATGTTATTAGCGGCGAGGGGATTTGTATCGTTCGCGATGTCAGGTTATACTTTTAGATATTAAAAGGGCACTTTCTCAACAAAAGGGTTCCCTGGCTACGGACCTGCACTCCCCTCCCCCAATCCACCAAATAATGGCGCAGTGATATTTCATGGACATACATATACAAAATGGGGGTTCATGGGGCTACTAATTTTCCACTATTCACACCCTCTTGTAGCCAACATTGGTCATAGGCGGGATATTGGGAGCAAGCGGTTTTCCAAATTTGTATCTTTTTCAAGCAAGTTAATGTTTCTATGCATGTATGGCTTTCGATAATTTGACCTTACCATTTTTGCCGAACGTGATTACTGCAAAACCTCGACCAGTGGCGTATTGAGTGGGGGTCACAGCAACTTTACCCCTGGCGAAATTCAGTAAGTAAAATGTTAGTAGTGGGATACAAGTATACGATATGCCGTAGTACATGTTCGGGAAATTAACGGGATATCGCCCAAATTTCCTAAATTTTCTTCATTTTCTGGCCATTTTCTTCTGTATCAATTTTTTCATTTTCGGGCATTTTGTTGGATGTTTGGGAAATTTTCTTCAATTTTTGGGAAATTGCTCTCGTTTTGGGGAAATGTTGCCAGATTTTACCAAAATGTCTGATAATTGTACTAAACTTTCCAATAATTTTTACCAAAATTACCAATAATTTCACTAAGATTTCCAATAATTTGCAGTAAATTAACAAAATTGTACAATAATTTAACCAAATTGACCTTCATTTTTTCAAATTTATGTTAATACTTAACAACGTTAATTTGTTAATAGATCGCAACAAAGGAGAAAGCATGCCCGGGAAGGTAAAATCTTATCAGGGGCAGTTATCCCTCTCTCCCAGCTTTCTACACTTTTCAATATAGCCTTTTTCGATACTTACACCGCCCCGCCCCCTCCCTCCTCCTGGCACCGAAAGCTGACTACGTCACTGACCTCGACCAAGCAACTGCTGGAAAAATTGTTACCCAACCAATCAGGTGCAGTTGCCTAAGGTAAAATATAAACAACAATGCGCGCGCATATTACCATCGTCTATAACGGAATAACGCACATTTGATGAACGTTTGAAAGTATATTTTGGTACGCTTGGTCCCATACCGTGCGTGAATTCTGCCGACGGCTACGAATCCTCCTGCATTTGCTTGGTCGATTAGATTGAAACCCCCAGAATACTATTGGTCAATTAAAGCATTATGGAAACGCGAATTCCGACCATGTGACATTATGTAAATTAGCTTTCCGGTAAATGTCGATTCAAATTTGAAAAACTCTATTACCGTCAAATTCTCAGCATCCAATGTAAGAAATTGAACTTGAAAAATGTGTTGAACAAGGTCGTCGTTTACCCGTCAATGTTGCGGGCTCATGGGCATATTACGGGTTCATAAATGATTTAAAATATTGAATGCAAATGTCATTTCTGGAGTGTGTATAGGTTGGCTAGCTTCCATCCCATTTGGAAATTTCCAACGTTACCCTTGGAGACTTTCAGGTTTTCTTAACTCCATAGCTGCTACACTTCGTCACATTAACAAAGAATATATCTGATGCCCATTTTTTTGGCTTAGCATCACGAGCTGCAATCAAAGCTTCATCTTCCTCGTCACTGTTGTAATCTGATAATCATCATGATTATGTGCATGCTCATTACCATAATGTCATCATTTTCATGATCATCATGATAATCATAATCATCATGATCATCATCACCACCGTGATTGTCACCATCATCATCAACATCGTCAGCGTCATAATCAACATCGTCATTAATGTCATCATCACCGTCATCATCATAATCCCCATCATACGTTGTGTCATCATCATCGTCGTCATCATCGTCTTTATTACCGTTACCGACATTATCATTATCATTGTTATCATTAAGGCCTATCAATGTTTACTTGGGATATAAAAAACATTGATCCCCCAGCAAAAGTACTGGCAGTCTAAAAGAAAAGGACTCCAACGGTTTTCCCGGTCCTTAGATTAGAATGAAATTGTGTTCTTCCGCCCAGCCCGCCTCTCCGCCTCTCCGCCCATCCCGCGTCTTCGCTAATCCCGCGTCTCCGCCCCTCCCGCGTCTCCGCCCCTCCCGCGTCTCCGCCCCTCCCGCGTCTCCGCCCTCCCGCGTCTCCGCCCCTCCCGCGTCTCCGCCCCTCCCGCGTCTCCGCCCATCCCGCGTCTCCGCCCATCCCGCGTCTCCGCCCATCCCGCGTCTCCGCCCATCCCGCGTCTCAGCCCATCCCGCGTCTCAGCCTATCCTGCGTCTCCGCCAATCCCGCTTCTCCGCCCAGCCCGCCTCTCCGCCCATCCACCCATCCCGCCTTTCCGCCCATCCCGCCTCTCCGCCCATCCCGCCCTCCGCCTCTCCGCCCGTCCCGCCCTCCGCCCATCCCGCCTCTCCGCCCATCCCGCCTCTCCGCCAATCCCGCCTCTCCGCCCGTCCCGCCCCCGCCCATCCCGTCTCTCCGCCCATCCCGCCTCTCCGCCCATCCCGCCTCTCCGCCCATCCCGCCTTTCCGCCCATCCCGCCTCTCCGTCCATCCCGCCTCTCCGCCCATCCCGTCTCTCCGCCCATCCCGCCTCTCCGCCCATCCCGCCTCTCGGCCTCTCCGCCCATACCGCCTCTCCCGCCTCTTCGCCCATCGTACGTAGTTCCGCTTAGCTAATATCGCACAAATACTTGAGTCTTTTCATATTTTGTTTTCATGTTGTCTTTTTATAACTTTTTGTACGAGAAACATACACATCCATTAATATTGAGTGTTTACAAAGGTTGTATCCATCGATATTATCACTCCAAGAATGTAATGAAAACACAGACTTTTATTATCTAAAATTGGCATTACGAGGTTCAAAGTCTTTAGACTGTTAAAAGTATTTATACAAGTTATCACATAGTGTGGAGTCATTACTTCAAAGTAATAAATGAAGTATCTGTGTAATCGTGACTTTACACCACGTTTCCATTAGGAGAAGATTGGAAGTAAGCCCATAGCTATGCTGACTTCTTCTGAAGGCTATTCTTAGTTGAAATAGGTTATATTTTTCCGAGTAGAACATTACGGGGCTTATCTCTCTCTATTGGCACGGGAATGGGTAGAAAGGGGAAAGGGGGATGGAAGGGGGGAAGGGGAGGGTGGGGGCTAGCTCTATTTGCACGAACAAAAATTGGTTTTTTTTTTGGGGGGTTAGCTCTCATTGCACGAACAAAATTTTGGTACTTTTACCCACATTGTTGCGGTTGTTCTTTTTTACCGATTTTTTAAAATCGCAAAATTGACAGTCTTGAAATATTGACCTAATTGTTCAAAAAATTTGGTGAAATTTTTCGGAAAATCAACCAATTTTCAGGTAAGCAAGAATAAGAGAGGTTTAGAAATCCATTAATGCCATAATTGAACTGCAACACTTTTTCATTAAGCCTCCTAAAACTATTGATATTTAGTAAAGGGCAACACTCCCACTGCTCCCACTGCACCCTGGCTGCTTCCCTGCTTTAAACAATAGTTGCTTTATTTTATTTACAGATGTATAAAATTCTGTTCAACATCACGTATTGTTTGGAGAGACTCATTTTGCACTACTCACTTCATTACCGCTTCAGTTATATATAGTGTTGTTTTTCGCGGTGCCAGCCTACTGATCCGAATGCTCAATATTCCGAGGTTCATTAGTCCAAAAAAAAGGCCCACAAATCCGAAGGTCCGATAGTCCAAAGGATCACTAGTCCAAAAAATTCACTAGTCTGAAGGCTGAATAATCCGAAGGTTCAATATTCCGAAGGTATACCTTAACCCTAACCCTGTATACCCCAAGCTTCGGACTATTGGGCCTTTTCTGTCGGACTATTGAACCTTTGGGCTGGTGGGCCTTTAATTGCGACTATCGAAGTGCTTACCGGATGTAATTTCACCGAAACTGCTCTGTTGCGAGTTCACAATGACATTTTAGCAGCGTTTAATAATTGGACAATGGTAGCACTTGCTCTTCTTGACATGAGTGCCGCATTAGATATAATTGATCATGCAATATCGTTTATTCGACTACAGCAGCAGTCGAATAACAATTGACCTTTGAATCATGACTTTTGACCTCCAATTGATTTAAATTTTTGTTAGAATGTTAAACCCTACCCACCTATGCAATTTTTAAAGATACCAAGTAATTCCTTTCAAAGAAACAGCCATTACCAAAATCCTGTTTCCATTGATCTTTGTGCCCCAAAGCCTTTGAGAAAAAAGTTCCGGGCCAGGGGTACCTGTGCATCAATTTTGGTTCATGTGTGTATTACAGTTTCTGAATTATAAGCGGCACAAAATAAATTGTTGCATACGCACGCACGCACATACACCCACACAGACGCAAAAGTCCAAAATTTTGTCCCGTTCCAAAAACGTATGACCCCCTAACCCCTGATATGAGGTCATCATATGAGTGGGGGAAGGGGGATTGGGGGGTTGGAGGGGTAGGGGAACGGGTGGAGGGGAGGGGGTGACCATGTAGTGTATGAAGTATAGGCAGTCATTTGCCTATACAACAAAGTGACTACAATCTGACAATATCCCCACATATATGTATATGTAGGTGATGAGATAAAAATAAAAATGGATATCTGCTGGAATCAGTAGCCTACGATGCATTGCTGGAAGAAAGAGCTGAATCGACAGTGATATATAGGTTTCTCTCTCTCTCTCTCTCTCTCTCTCTCTCTCTCTCTCTCTCTCTCTCTCTCTCTCTCTCTATATATATATATATATATATATATATATATATATATATATATATATATATATATATATATATATATATATATATATATATATATATATATATATATATGCCTAACGTTATTACCTCTATCAAGATATTTTGATTTTATGACATCATTTTTTCCTTTTAAAAGTGCACAAGGCTGAGGAGTGATTGCGTATTTGTATGGGGGTTTCTCAAAAATCAAATGCTTATCTAGCATGCAACGGTACAGCAATGTTTTGGTAAATATGGATATTTAAGTGACCGCTCTGCCCTAACGGTTCATGTGGGCTAAAGACAGGAATTTATGTGTTTGTTGCGGATAAAAAAACAAGCGCCCTCACATTTCGGTCTAGAGCTCCTTGAACATTTGTAGCTGTTTGAATAAATATAGTAGACTGATATTAGATTTGTAGAAAATTGTTAGACTCAAAAGAAATGACTCACGCGTATAGTTTTTTCCACCCCTTATGCCCGGTTCATAACATTGTTTGTAACCATGACCACAAGTAAATTGACGATTCAAGGGGCATTTGGTAATATAAAGATATTATAAGGTATGCCAATGAGATGAAGGAGCTGTAAGCCAGATCAAAGTTTATAATATTTCGTTAAGGTGTGTGTTAAAGCAAATAGTCAAATTCTTCGTATTCTTATATTTGTATAATTGTGAAGTAGACAATCATGGCCAATAGTGTAAGGACAAACTCGTATCACAAGCAGTGATCAAAGTTTAATCAATATTTCGTTAAAGTGTTTGTTAAAGCAAACAGTTAAATTCTTCGTATTATTATATGAGTATAATTGTGAAAAGTGTAAGGACAAAACCGTCTCACAAGCAGTGCCGGCGCTACGTAGAAATGGAGGGG